>CAIGQZ010028337.1:0-14846 GCA_903798205.1 Danio tinwini | reverse complement strand
AAAATGAATGAATGAATATTCACAGTTTCAGAGAAGCCTTTATTAAACTGTTTTCACCGTTATTTACAAAACCATCCATCCACTGCGCCGGTCATTTACAATTTAATTAATTAAGTCATTTGAATTAGCCAGAAAGGCGTTTACATAGTATTCGCAGCAGCACTGAAGTGTTTCCAGATTACCTCGAAATAACAAACTCGGTTGGAAGGATGAGAGAGCTCAGAAACTTGTTGTGAAAATGAACTTATTTGTGCCAGTCTGTCAGATAAAATTGTTTAAAACACCTTGAATGGTAGTGGTGCCGGCAGCTAGCTCTCACATGGTCACCCACTGAAGCTAAGCAGGGCTGCGCCGCATCAGTATCTGAATTGGAGACCACATGGGAAAACTAAGTTGCTGCCGGAAGTGGTGTTAGTGAGGCCAGCAGGGGGCGCTCAACCTGCGGTCTGTGTGGATCCTAACGCCCCAGTATAGTTAAGGGGACTATATACTGTCAGTGTGATGAGATGTTAAACCGAGGTCCCGACTCTCTGTGGTCGCTAAAAATAAAAATCCCGTTCGTTAAAAATCCCAGGATGTCCTTTGAAAAGAGTAACCCTGGCATCCTGGCCAAATTTGCCCACTGGCCTCTGTCCATCATGGCCTCCTAACCATCCCCATATCATAATTGGCTTCATCACTCTGTCTCCTCTCCACCAATCAGCTAGTGTGCGGTCTAGCGCAAGATGGCTGCGGTCGCATCATCCAGGTGGATGCTGCACACTGGTGGTGGATGAAGAGATTCCCGCCAATGTGTAAAGCGATTTGAGTGTCCAGAAAAGTGCTCTATAAATGTAAGGAATTGTTATTATTATTGTTCAATGCGAGGAGGCTGTGCAGCTGGCAGCTGGATCAGAATTGTCAGATGAAAGAGACACAGGCTGGGCCTGGAGTTCCCTCAGTTCAGATGCTGATGAGATTGCGGTCTCTACCTTTTTTATCATTTCATTATATATATTTTTTATTTCTTCTCACCTGTAAGGGGTTGAGTTGTTGGGGAAGGGGTTGTTCTATAAAAAAATATATTGAAAAATCTTAAATAAAAAGCTTAAAAAAAAAAATTAATTAATTAAAACTGCTTTTATTGTAGCTAAATAAGACTTTCTCCAGAAGGAAAAAATATTAGAGGAAATACTGTGAACATTTTCTTGTTCTGGAAGTATTTGTAAGTGCTAATAATTCTGACCTGTGCTGTATAATCATCCTCCACAGGAGCGTTTGCTGTTGTCCATCTTGCCCAAACACATCGCAGACGAGATGCTCCAGGACATGAAGAAAGAAGCCAGTCAGAAGGAGATGCAGCAGTTCAACACCATGTACATGTACCGGCACGAGAACGTCAGGTGACTTTCTATTATTGTAGAATTTTTTATATTATGGGCGGCACGGTGGCTCAGTGGTTAGCATGTTGTCCTTACAGCAAGTAGGTCGCTGGTTTGAGTCCCGGCTGGGTCAGTTGGCAATTCTGTGTGGTATTTGCATGTTCTCCCCGTGTTGGCGTGGGTTTCCTCTGGGTGCATTCCCACAGTTTAAACACATGCACTATAGGGGAATTGAGTGAGCTAAATTAGCCGTAGTGTATGAGTGTGTGTGTGAATGAGTTTGTATGGGTGTTTCCCAGTACTGGGTTGTGGCTGGAAGGGCATCCGCTGCGTAAAACATATGCCAGAATAATTGGTGGTTCATTCCGCTGTGGCGACCCCTGATATATATAAGGGACTAAGCTGAAGGAAAATGAATGAATGAATTGTATATTACTGGCTGGTTTCTAAAAGCTGGTTTTGCTGTGTGTGTGTTGCAGTATTCTGTTCGCAGACATCGTGGGCTTCACTCAGCTGTCCTCGTCCTGCAGCGCGCAGGAACTGGTCAAGCTGCTCAACGAACTGTTTGCACGTTTCGACAAGCTTGCGGCGGTGAGTGATTTTATTCTGCAAGTATAATCATTCATATTGAGAGCAAACAAAATGTTATGTAATGTATTTGCTAACACTTTAGGCAAGGCAAGATTATTTCTATAGCACATTTCATACACAGCGGCAATTCAAAGTGCTTTACATAAACAGGAATAAAAGACACAAGTGTAAGAAAAGTAAAACAGAAAGTAAAAATGATTAAAAACAGATGAAATGTGTTAAAACAGGTTATAAAATAGTGAAAAAGAAGAGAAAGACACAATAGTGCGATCTGTGGGACATAGCACAGTGCTCATTCAGTAAAGGCACAGCTAAACACATGTGTTTTCAGTCTTGATTTGAGTGTCCCTAATGTTGGAGCACATCTGATCATTTCTGGAAGCTGATTCCAGCAGTAGGGGGCGCTGTTAGTAGCTGAAAGCCGATTCACCCTGCTTTGACTGAACTCTTGGAATTTCTAGTTTATATGATCCCAAAGATCTGAGTGATCTGTTAAGTTTGTATTCAGTGAGCATATCTGTAATGTATTGAGGTCCTAGACCATTCAGTGATTTATAGACAAGTAATAATACTTTAAAGTCAATTATGAATGTAACTGGGAGCCAGTGTAAAGACCTGAGGATGTGCTCTGATTTCCTGGTTCTGGCAGCAGCGTTCTGGATGAGCTGCAACTGTCTGACTGTCTTTTTGGGAAGGCCTGTGAGGAGCCCGTTACAGTAATCCACCCTGCTGCTGATAAAAGCATGAACAAGTTTCTCTAAAGGCCGATTAGGCGTGGACGCATAGCCCCTCACCATAGCCGTCGGCAACGTTGACGCGCACCTCTCAAAAAATGTAACGCGTAGCGCAAGCTCTGTGATTGGTCAGCTTGGTATCGCTGATGAGTGTGGGTGGAGGTGAGAGCCGCGCGCTCGATACAGCGAGTGTTTACAAGTGTGGAGTCCCGTGAAGGAGCTCCGGATGGAGACTGTTGGTTTGTGTTTACCTTATGATTAAAGACCAGCGAAGAAACTCGACACAGAGAAACATAAACACCTACTGCCAGCTAGCGATTCGGAAGTGTATTGCAGAGAAACAGAAACAGCGCGCAGAAATATAAATGCACGGCTACGCACGAGGCTTGCGCCGTGGGTCATGCCGATCACTTGACGCAGAAGTATAAACCAGGCTTAAGTCCTCACTGGAAACCAAGCATCTGATTCCTGCAATGTTTTTGAGATGATAATATGCTGATTTAGTTACTGCTTTGACAGATCAGATCTCAGATCTTACTCCAGTGTCACACCAAGATTCTTGACCTTATTTTTTGTTGTTTGACCTTTAGAGCCAAGGTACACATTCACCTTGAGAACCTCATCTCTGTTCCCAAATGCAACAACTTCAGTTTTCTATTTGTTTAATTGAAGGAAGTTTTGGCACCTCCAATTGTTAATTTCATCAATGCATTAGCAGAGAGTGTCAGTACGCTTATTTCACGCGACCGCCATTTTAAAACATGAAAGCGAGGCTGCGATGGGGAGAAACCCGGAAGAACAGGATCAGCACTGTAAACATTGCAACAACATATTGTGTACTACAAACTTCAAGCTGCTGCCGCGATTTCAAAATGCAGAAATGGTGTAAACATCACTTTAATATCATTCAGTTTAATTTAAACAATGAAGAGCATATTGGCACCAAACAACATCACAATCTCTTTAAGAGTAACACGCTTAAGTGTCCTCCTAGACTTCAGTTTATGGCACCAGGTAAACACCGTGGGGACGTTTCCCTGCTTCAGCCTATGTAACCCGGTGAGCAATATAACAAAGCAGTCCTCTGTAGCACATCTTAGTGTTGTCGTGATTGGCCATGACTGTCATCAGTTTACCGCTTTTCACAGAATTGCAAGAACAGATACACTAACACTGGAGTGCTTTAAATCCGCAAAGATCAGTCGATTCACCAAGCAGATCGCTCGTCTGTGTTACACTCTGTAAACATCAGTGAAGAGCGGTGAACTGATGACCTTCACAGCCAATCACAGTCATTTCTGTTGAGCATGTGAACACAATGGCAAATCAGCGCCGTTTAAGAGCGCCCTCAACAGTGCTTCAATGTTAACGGGAAATAGACAATTTTTTTCAATTTCAGTATTGAAATTTTAAATCTTGGCAAGTCTAATATAGTGAAAGAATCAGTTTATTAACTTGAGTTTGATAAACGGCATCTAAAATGTGTGTTTGGGAAAGAAAACCTTAGCTAAGTAGTGGCATTTCCCTTAACTTAGCTGAACATGAGGTCTGATATCCCTTTTTATTTTCACTATTCATTCAGAACGGGCCTTCGGGTCACTCGGAAGGTGGTGAAATGATAAATGTGTGTCACTTTCTCTTCGCTGATAAGATATACAGCCAGGTACACAATATTTCTGTGTGACTCAGGCGATACTTACAGGATTCTTCCCACCGCAGCCTCGATTTCACTGTTTAAAATGGCAGCCGCGTGAAATCAGTCTAGGGCTGTAGTCATTTGGCAATAAGGCTAGTAGATCTGAGTGTCATCAGCATAGCTGTGGTAGGACATTTAGTTCTTATTATTTGGCTCAGAGGGAGCATATAAAGGTTGAACAGTACTGTACTATAGTTGTAGTACTACAAGTGTACATGACAAACAAATTTGTTGTGAGCACAGGCAGCTGATGGGTGTATAAGGAAAACTCAGCATGGCTATGCCACAGAGTTTACCTATATTACTGCTGGCAAACTTGAGGCTTTTAACCATTATGAACTATTTATAGTCAAATTCTGGTATTGCTCACTCACTTTTTTGTCATAGTAAACTCATATTTATCAGTTGTCCATGGAAAACTCTTATTATAATGACCACTGACAATGCATTTATGATGCTTTGCTTTGAAGCGGGGTAGGTATCTGAACAGTGGACACCAGATGAGAAATGCATCGCCATGCCACATCTATCAAATTAAAGTTTGTCCATATTTGTCCAAATTATGCAAATTCGGCGGTTGTACTTGCGCCTGGCAAGGCTTTTTTTCTGATTAGACTATAGGTGTCTAATCCAGTTCCTGGAGGGCTGCAGCGCTGCACAGTTTAGTTCCAGCCCTAATTAAACACACCTAATCAATCAAATTGAGTCCTTCAGTTCTGTTTGAAACCTTCAGGTAAGTGTGTTGAAGCAGGGTTGGAGCTAAACTGTGCAGAGCTGCGGCCCTCCAGGAATTGGATTTGACACCTGTGGTTTAGACGTTGCATTAGAAACACTGGGATACATACATAAACTCTTTCATTCACATCCACTCATACTCTACGGGCAATTTAGTTCATCAGTTCCCCTATAGCGCATGTGTTTGGACTGTGGGGGAAACCGGAGCACCCGGAGGATACACACGCCAACACAGGGAGAACATGCAAACTCCACACAGAAATGCCAAGTGACCCAGCCAGAGCTCGAACCAGCGACCTTCTTGCTATGAGGCGACTGCACCACGGTGTTGCCCTATTATTATTATTATTATTATTATTATTGTTATGTGTGTGTGTGCAGCTGATGCCATCCCTGGGGTGCTGCGCTGGCAATCGCGTCTTTGGGGTCTGGTCAGCAAGCTGAGAAGTGTCCGCGAGGGTCCAGAAACACCAAACCCGTCCATCCTGAACAAGAGAGAGCGCTCAGAGGCCAAGAAGATCTGGGACAACAAGAACTACACCATCACACAGGTGAACACGCCCACATTTCCACATACACAGGTGAACACTCCCAACTAACTAACTCTAGCCACTGACATAGTAGTCTGTTTCTCTTATTTTGTATGTTTGGTGATTGTTTGTACTGATCTCAAGTGTTGATGGATGAGAAGATAAGTTTGTCTGAACGTTTTCATGTTCTACAGAGCAGGAAACTGCTGAAAAAACAGCATTCGTGCTGAGTCAAGCTTGATAATCTTTTAATCTTTTCCTGTTTAAAACATATAGCTAAATTGATTCACACCTATTTATAAATGCTTTGGCATCGTCTTTGTCTTTTGGAGGTTGAAATGCACTTTTACTGATTGTAGCTGTAATAAACAACATGATGCCTAGGAAATATTTGAGTTTTTGGAGTTTGTGATATTTTCTGAACTGTTGTTTTTAATGATGTGCAAGCTGATGTTATGAAGACATTATCTGCACATCTGGAGAGTTCAGAAGCATTGACTGCATGTTATATTATAATGCAGTTATGCCGAGTTCAGTCTGCATGATTTTAGCCCTGATTTTGACTCGCCGACAGGTTTAGAGAAATTGCAGACAAATGCCTGAAATCACAGGCAAATCGGTGCTCATGCACGCGAGTGACAATCACACACTATCAAGGACGCGTTATGAGAGAATCGCTGATGCAAATCATGCCATGTGAATATGTTCTGACTGAAAATAACATCCGCGATCACCTACAGCCAATGAGAGAGCAGCATTCACTAGCGTGGTTACCTGCAGGCCAGCGGGAGGCTGGGGGAGAAGCTAAAGCCCAAGCTAAGACCCAAGAAATGGAGGAAAAACAAGTGTAAAATTGGCACGAGCACTGTCTCTGTTTGACGTGTCGTCTGATCAATATTACAATCAGGTCGAAAAGTAAAAAAAAAGTTGAGGAGAGATTGTTAATTATCTTCAAAAGCCAGGTGAGCAACACAAGTTTCTAAAGCTAAAGCCTTCTGTTTACATTATGTAGTTAATAACGAAAGATATATTACGTGACCTCGCGTTGTTTTCATGTCACTTCTCGCGTTTGTTTGGCTGTGAGACGTAGTTTGGACAAAGTTGTCGGTGATTCTTCCTATTTTGAAGTCATGCAGTGTGAACTCTACTGTCGCCGATCCATCCTACAGTGTTAACACAACGCAGACAGAACGCTAGCCCAGATAGTCATGCAGTGTGAAAACATTCGTGACATGACTACTTTGAAAATCCTGCAGTCTGAACTCGGCATAATAGAGTCATTAGCTTTGTTTCCTGTCAACTATTTGTATGTGCATTTTGGAGATGCGCATAAAAATGGTTAATGGAAACGCCAAGATGCGCATAAAAAACATGAGTAGGATAAACTTTTTTATTTGATAAGAAAAGGTGCGTATAAATTATAATAGAAACACTTTTACCGAACAAGTTCCAGTATGCACATTAAAAAAAGGTCATGTGATTTTATTATGAGATCATGTGATGATAAAAATGTGTGTGAATGGACAAACCAGCAGGCTGAGCACATTATAAAACATCTGAAATGCTGTTTTGGTCATTCTAAAATGCCTTAACCCGTTCAGTATTAGTGTTATTAAATTATTAATGAACTCCAGAACTGTCCAGAGCCTCTGTGCTCCACATCTCACACCTTCAAACGCCACCACACATTCATTGTGTATCGGTATTGTCTTCTGAGGCGCATGTTGTTTATTAAAGAGCCCCTATTATGGGTTTTTGAAGTTGACTTTCCATGTAGTGTGTAACACAGCTCTTAGTAAAGTGAAATATCCAGCTAAGGCTTAAATCTGTAAGTGGACAGTTTTTAAAACTATTGATTCATCTAAAAAAGAGTCGACTCATAGTGGTTTAAATGAATCGTCTTGATAACGAGTCTTTAGACGTTTTGGCGTGACGTCAATACGAAACATAATGGTTGCGCGCACAGACCCACACAATTTAAACCTGCGGCCCCGCCCACTAACACAGCAGCAAGACGCTCATGAAGACGCTGTGTTTACCTGGATATTATTGGAAGTGTGAGGGAAAGAAGTGCTTCAGCAATCTACATGCTCACAATGAACTTTCAGTACACAGCTCATGGATTAGTTTCTTCCTCCATTTTGTTTTATAGATACTAGTATTGAACAGTTCATTCCAGTGCATTAATGTGAGAGTATGCTGTAGGAGCGAGTTCAAGCCAAACAGTGAGAACAGCACCTACTAGGGTCACAGAATACGATGGTCACAGAATTTGGTGCAACACGTGCAAAATAAGGACAATTTATTAGGTACAAGTCAAACAAAGGCAAGCTGGACCTCGGGCTGGTGCACAGCACTGGAAAGGCGATGGGAGCCCGCAAAGATAGCTTGTCAGAAAGCAGAGTACAGGTAAACCCTGAGAACATATAACACGCAAGAGGTGACACAGCAATGGTTGCAAATAGAAATGATCTACAGCTGAGAAGGGAGAAAAGCTCCAAAATGAAAGATAATTAATGAAATCAGACCTGGCCCATGACACATTTCATAAGTGTAAGTAAATAGCTGCCTCCTTGTTTTCTCTAGCTTGTAAAGTATGTATTTAATTGTGTTGTTACTTGTAACCGCTTGCACTGTATCAGGTTAACTCTATATTCTCATATCACGTCTAATGCCTCGTTGAAAACGCGACGCGTGCTGCTTTCTTTACGGATTTAAATGAGTTTCTGGTGTTTAACTGCACTGCTTTCGGGAGTGAGGTGTCTGAATAACACTGTTGAGAACCGGGTACTGTTTACTGTGGTGTTAGTAACTTTACTATGAAGCGTGTTTCGGGCATCTGCTGCGATCGGATCCAATACCCCGGGGCTTGATAAACCGATCTGGGCATTTTACTGTCTCGCGCTGAACGCTGTCAACCAATCGCAACAGGCTGTCATCGGTCCAATCATCGCAGATTAGCTTTGCGCCAAGCAGTGGTTTGGGAACAAATGAATCGCTGAACGATTCTTATGTAAGTCGCTGTGATAATTAGGTAAAAATAAATGCATATTATAAGACCATGAAATGTATAATAGGGGCTCTTTAAATAAAGAAAAGATTCACGCAGCTTCTCCTACTGCAAAAAATTAAGGTTTTACTGTTAATATTGGGCGCCAGTTAATCAGGAAGTGATTTTGCTACAAATTCATATTTATCAGTCAAACCGCTGTAAACAGCCACAATCTTCAGCAGCGCTGCAGTGTCTCTCTATGCAGACGCTTTCCCTGCATTCTACATCTCAAATAATGAACTCGCAAAAGATATATGAGTGTCACTTACACATGCATATAACCCGAATATATGTGTATGACACTTGTCAGATGTTATATTAGAGAGCAGGCGTGAGGTTCAGCTGTGTGCTCTTCATATTCTGTCTGATTCAGGCTCAAACTGATACAGCTACTCTGACTGACAGTGTTTACACAGTGCAAAAGCACATGCTGGTAGAGCAGAGCCGTGGCGCTTCCTTATGTTAGCTGACCAATCAGAGCCCCTTGAGGGCGGGCCTTTCAGAGAAACTAGGAAATATGACAGTCGTTTTCATGTTAGCTGAGTAGCTGTATATAAACAGAGTAAGATATATGAACAAATAATGGGATTTTTTCATAAATGCAGCCTGCATTGCTTTGCATCTTATTACCACAACCAAGCCTTAAAAATACACTCTGGACCAGCCCATTAAAATAGTTGAGTAAATCCAATGAATCATTTTTTCAGTGTATATGTAACTATTTTGTCATCAAATTGAGGTGTGCATACAGTTGGAGAGTGGTGTTAGATGAGGAAGTGTATTTTTAGCCAGTATAAAGAGCCTCTCCTGGGCTGAGATTGATCTTGTGCTGGTAAAAGCGTTTAGACTCGACATGATTCAATCCAGAGCCTCTAAACCTCTAGATCTTTGATGTCCTGCTGGGAAAATTCTCTGTCGTCACTTCTTCAGTTGTGTGCGTCTCTGGAGAATGAGCTGATGTGGAAACTGGAGATCTCGTACCTGCCAGTACCTGACTGTGTTGTTGTTGTTGTTGTTTTTTCATCTGTTCTTTGTTCTTTTGTTTTCCTTGTACAGTATGTGATCCCAATTTGTTTATCTCTTGCATATTCTAATTAAAAAATAAACAATAAAAAAATGTAAAATAAAAAAATAAATAAAAAAGTAAATTGCTAATTCCCTTCAAAAGCCAGGTGAGCAAAATAAGTAGATTTCCTACCACACTAAAGGCGTCTATCTCAATATGTAGTTAATAACATAGTATACAGAGCATCTGGAAAGTATTGATAGCGCTTCACTTTTTCCACATTTGTTTATGTTACAGCCTTATTCCAAAATAGATTACATTCATTTAATTCCTCAACATTCTACACACAATCCACAACAATGACAATGTGATTAAAGAGTTTTTGAAATTGTTGCAAATTTATTAACAATAAAAACGCTGTAAAATCACATGTACATCAGTATTCACAGCCTTTGGCGTGAAGCTCTATATTGAGCTCAGGTTTATTCTGTTTCCACTGATTATTCTGGAGATGTTTCAGCAGCTTTATTGGAGTTCACCTGTGGTCAATTCAGTTGATTGGACATGATTTGAAAAGGCATACACCTGTCTATATACACCAGGGTTGACAGTGCATGGCAAAGCACAAACCAAGCATGAAGACAAAGGAATTGTCTGTAGACCTCCGAGACAGGATTGTCTCGAGGCACAAGGCTAGGGAAGGGTACAGAAACAAATTTCTGCTGCTCTGAAAGTTACACTGAGCACAGCAGCCTCCATCATCCGTAAGTGGAAGATGTTTGGAACCTCCAGGACTCTTCCTAGAGCTGGCCGGCCATCTAAGCTGAGTGATCGGGGGAGAAGGGCCTTAGTCAGGAAGGTGATCAATAACCTGATGGTCACTCTGTCTGAGCTCCAGCGTTCTTCTGTGGAAAGAGGAGAACCTTACAGAAGGACAACCATCTGTGCAGCAATCCACCAATCAGGCGTGTATAGTAGAATGGCCAGATGGAAGACACTCCCCACCTGGAATTTGCCAAAAGGCAACTGAAGGACTCTCAGACCATAAGAAACTAAACTCTCTGGTCTGATGAGACTAACATTGAACTCTTTGGAGTGAACGCCAGGCGTTACGTTTGGAGAAAACCAGGCAGCGCTCATCACCAGGCCAATACCATCCCTACAGTGAAGCATGGTGGTGGCAGCATCATGCTGTGGAGATGATTTTCAGCAGCAGGAACTGCAAGACTAGTCAGGATAGAGGGAAAGATGAATGCAGCAATGTACAGAGACATCCTGAATGAAAACCTGCTTCAGAGTGCTCTTGACCTTGATCTTCCAGCAGGACAATGACCCAAAGCACACCGACAAAATATCAATGGAGTGGCTTCACAACAACTCAGTGAATGTCCTTGAGTGGCCCAGCCAGAGCCCAGACCTGAATCCTTTTGAACATCTCTGGAGAGGTCTGAAAATGGCTGTACACCGTCGCTTCCCATCCAACCTGATAGAGCTTGAGAGTTGCTGCAAAGAGGAATGGGCAAAATGACAAAGACAGGTGTGCCGAGCTTGTGGCATCATATTCAGAAAGACTTGAGGCTGTAATTGCTGCCAAAGGAGCATCAACAAAGTGTTGAGCAAAGGCTGTGAATACTGATGTACATGTGATTCTTCAGCTTTTTTATTGTTAATACATTTGAAACTCTTTTTTTCACATTGTCATTATGGGGGATTGTGTGTAGAATGTTGAGGAAATAAATTAATCCATTTTGGATGAAGGCTGTAACATAAACAAATGTGGTAAAAGTGAAGCGCTATCAATACTTTCCAGATGCTCTATATACTTTTTGACCTTGCATTGTTTTCATGTCATTTCTCGCGTGTTTGGTTGTGAGACTTTGTTTGTGGACCGAGACAGAGTTATCGGATATTGTAAAGTCGTGCAGTGTAAAAACTCCTGTCGCCAATCCATCTTACAGTGTAAACACACCAGTAACGAAACGCTTGCCCAGAGAGTCATGCAGTGTGAAAACATCTGTGACACCACTACTTTGAAACAGTCTGAACTCGACATTAGTCTCATTGAGATTGTTTGAAATGTTGAATTGAGTTGGCTGATATTAGTTTTCTGATTGAATCTAATCCAAAATGATTGTGTTCACAGGTCACAGGTCACTTCACAGAGGACTTTCTGTTTAACGCAGCCATCTCTCGACTTATGGGCCTGACCAACACTCTCTCGGTAAGACATCTGCTGTTGGTGATATCCCAGATCACTGCTGGATCTTTCTGATTTCTCCATTATCCTCCGTCAGCAAGCCTCGCCGCGGGTCGTCCTGCACAGTGTGGAATTTGAGGAGGCTTTGGCTTCGCTCTGCATCATGGCTGCTCCCATGTGTCCACATTTAGCTTCTGAACTCTGGGCAGGTATGACAGACAGCACTATTTACACACCCTTTTACTCATTTGTCTGCTTCCAGAGCAATGGAGTGGATTTTGTTAAATGGATAGTTCACTTAAGACTGAAAATGACCACATTATTTATTCTCTCTCATGGAGTTTTAAACCTTTACCTTCTTTCTGCTGATGAAAACTATGGGCTCTATTTTAACGATCTAGGCGCATAGTCTAAAGTGCATGGCGCAAAAGCATTAAGGGTGTGTCCGAATACACTTTAGCTATTTTAAGGTTGGAAAAATATGCTCTGGTGTAAGTCCAGGCTGGGTCAGTTGGCATTTCTGTGTGGAGTTTGCATGTTCTCCCTGTGTTTTCTTCGGGTGCCTGGTTTCCCCCACAGTCCAAACACATGCGCTATAGAGGAATTGAATAAACTAAATTGGCCGTAGAGTATGTCCCAGTTTCCCAGTACTGGGTTGCGGCTGAATAGGCATCCGCTGTGTAAAACATATGCTGGATAAGTTGGTGGTTTATTCCGCTGTGGCAACCCCTAATAAATAAAGGGATTAAACCAAAGGCTTTGATTTTAGTCTCTTCTAAACCACTAGATGGCACAAAATTCACAAGCCACACTTTATTTTACATCCTTGTTTTAAATGTACATAGAAATCAAGCTTATTTAGTTCATTTTATTTCTTTATTTTATTGCATTTTTAAAAAATAATGTGGAAAGACATTTTATTTTAGAATGTGGTACTAATTTATAATATATTATATGCTATACTATAATATAATATAATATTTTATTAGTCCACTGAGTTTTGTAAAAAAAAAAAATATATATATATATATATATATATATATATATATATATATAGCAGTGATATTAATTATTGACAATGATGTAGAATATACTTCTCAAATTGAGTTTGTTTTTTAACCTGTACATAAAAAAAAATAATAATAAAAAAATTATAATAAAAATCAATTCATTAATCAATCAATCAATCAATCAATCAATTAATTAATTAATTAATTTATTTATTTTTGTACTACTCCATACTCATGTGTCATATCACGTATGTGGGTAAATTCAAAATCTGCTTTAATGTGTCAGGTGAATTCAAGAACTCATTATTATTATTATTATTATTATTATTATTATTATTATTATTATTATTGTTATTATTATTATTATTATTATTATTATTATTATTACTAGGCATATTATCATTATTAGGCTATTATTTTTGTTATTAGGCCATTATTATTGTTGTTGTTGTTGTTATTGTTAGGCTATTGTCATTATTAGACCATTTTTATTATTGTTATTGTTATTATTATTAATATTGTTGTTGTTGTTATTGCTATTGTTATTGCTGTTATTGTTAATAATAATAATAATAATAATAATAATAATATTATTATTATTATTATTATTTTTTTTTTTTTTTGGCATATTATTAGGCTATTTTTTATTATTAGGCTATTAATATTGTTGTTGTCGTTGTTATTATTATTGTTATTATTATTAGACTATTGTCATTATTAGACAATTATTATTATTATTATTATTATTAATATTAAATTATTATTTTATTTTATTATTGCTATTATTATGGGCGTCATGGTGACACAGTGTGTAACACAATCACCTCACAGCAAGAAGGGTCAGTTGGCATTTCGGTGTGGAGTTTGCATGTTCTCCCCGTAATGGTGTGGGTTTCCTCCAGGTGCTCCGGTTTCCCCCACAGTCCAAACACATGTGCTATAGGGGAATTGAATAAACTAAATTGCCCATACAGGTAGTGTGTGTGTGAATGAGAGGGTATGGGTGTTTTCCAGTTTTGGGTTGTGGCTGGAAGGGCATCCACTGCATAAAACATATGCTGGACATAAGTTAGAAGATAATAAGATAATATTATTATTATTATTATTATTATTATTATTATTATTATTATTATTTAAAAGCCCTCTTCATTTCAAGTCTGAATGAGACCGTGATACTTGGTTGACAGTACAGCTTATTGCTAGTATGAAAACATTTTATTTGAAAAAAAAATAAAAACATGCCTCCGGATGACAGTGAGTGATTGTGAGTGAGGTGAAAAGTCGTGGAAATGCTGGTGGTGAGGAAAAAAAAGGAAACTGTTGGCCCCTGTTGTCCTTTCCATCACATCCCGCTATTGTCAAACACACACACACACACACACACACACACACACACTCGAATGTAGAGATTGTGTGTTTGTACACACTTTCAGATAACACACTGAGATTGACCAGAACACAGAGGTGTGTCTGAGCAAACAATGATCATTAAAGGGATAGTTCACCCAAAAAATCTAAACTCACACACTACAGTTTGGTATCCATTAGTAAAACCTTAAGTGATTTAATAGAACGACATACAAGAGAAACGATCATGATGTCTTTAAGATATAAGGGACAACAAATAATTTTTTCTGTTTTATGAATTTTATTAAACTCTTTAATTATATAGCAGTGGTTTATTCTGTAGACTATCCAAAACAAACATTACTTAAGGGGGCTAATAATATTGACCTTAAAATGATAAAAAAAAAAGAACTGCTTTTATTCTAGCAAAAACAAAACAAATAAGACTTTCTTCAGAAGAAAAAATCAGACATACTGTGAAAATGTCTTAATATGAAATGAAATATTTAAAAAAGAAAAAGAAATTCAAAGGGGGCGAATAATTCTGACTTCAGCTATATATATATATATATATATATATATATATA
>CAIGQZ010028323.1:0-12285 GCA_903798205.1 Danio tinwini | reverse complement strand
CTATAGTAAGTGTACATTCTACACTGTGAGTGTATTTATTCAGCACTTTAAAGTGTCAATATTACACTGCAAATTTAACACTACACACGGTGTACTTTTAACACTTGATAGATTGAGACCATATATGACCTACAGTAGTGTTAAAATCAACACTTTAAGTGTACTTAATTTGAAACTGTACTTTAATTGACACTACTTATTTTACTGTGTATTCAAAACATTATAATGCTGGTTGTGACTACAGAATAGAAAATCAGGCTATTCTGAAAAGTGTTATGTTCTAAAATGTATTATAATATTCTCTATTGACTAGTCTCACCCTCACAGTTTTTAGTTCATAGCACACGTATTTACATGCACAATGGTTGAACAAGTTGTCATAATATGTTGTCAAAATGGATTTTTTTCTATACGTTTACATCAGATCTGTTTCTAAATCTGTCCTGAATTGGTAAATTGTTCTCAGATGAATCTTGACTTATTCCAATACAGGTTCATCTCTGTCCTATGTTCACATTTTGATTTTTTCTTTCTTTCTTCTATGCAGTGTTGTCTTTTCCTTTCTGTATCACGATGACATGGTCTGTCAAGAAATTACAGCACAAATAGTAAAAGCATAAAATGTGCATTTCGTCTAGCATCTTGCAGCTTCCACATATCATATATATACATATATACATTGACTCTCAGGATGGCGCCGCGGATGGCTGCCTCGGTGTGGAGCTCTTCAGTGTTTGCACTAGTTCTGTTAGTCTGTCCTGTTTTATGTTTATCAAACACGATTAGTTATACCTGGGACGAGCTGCTGAACATTTGGCAGTGCACACCAACTAATCACCAACTGGATTTTGATCTCTCTGGCGTTTTGCGGAACAATGTCATCGGCGAAGCAGCTGCTTTGTGGAAGAAATACAAGACCCGGAGGCGTGGAAAAAGAGCCGGCGCGCTCGTAAGGCTGAGACAGCGCGGCTTCAGAACGGTGCTGCCTAGCATCCGTCTAGCGAATCTCCGCTCGCTTCCTAACAAAATGGACGAACTACTTCTGCTCTCACGAAAAAATAAGAACTTTAACAACTCTGCTGCGCTGTGTTTCACAGAAACCTGGCTGAACGAAGCCATTCCGGACAGAGCATTACACTTACCCGACTTTCAGCTGTACAGAGCAGATCGCGATACGGAAAACACGCGGTGGTGGGACATGCTTTTACATCAACAGGAGGTGGTGTACGGATGTAACTGTGTTAAAGAAGATGTGCTGTCCTGATGTGGAAGTGCTTTTCATTACTGTAAGCCGTTTTATGCACCGCAGGAGTTTTCCTCGTTCATTCTCATTGGTGTTTACATTCCACCACAAGCACACGTGAGGACTTCGTTACAACAGCTGTCTGATCTGATCACAGAGACTGAACAACGACACCCGGACTCTGCTTTTATCATTCTCGGTGACTTTAATCAGGCAAAACTCACACATGAGCTGCCTAAATTCGAACAGCACATCACATGCCCCACCAGAGACAATAACATTTTGGATCATTGCTACACCACAATAAAGGATGCATATCGCTCCGTCGCCAGAGCAGCTCTAGGACTCTCCGACCACTGCTTGATTCATCTTATACCAACTTACAGGCAAAAACTTAAAACTACTAAGCCAGTATTAAGGACTGGTAAGAGATGGACCAACGACACAGAGCAGGTCTTACAAGCCTGTTTTGAATGCACTGATTGGAGTGTTTTTGAAGCTGCAGCCACCAACCTAGACGAGCTCACAGAGACTGTAACATCATACATCAGTTTCTGTGAGGAGTTATGCATCCCTACCAGGGCCTACTTATCATTTAACAATGATAAACCATGGTTTACTTCGTCATGAAAAAGAGGATGCCTACAGGAGCAGGGATAGGATTTTATACAATCAGGCCAGGAACACACTGACAAAGGAGATTGGTGTGGCCAAGAAAAGCTATGCCAAAAAGCTGCAAAACCAGTTTTCTGCCAACGACCCTGCATCAGTATGGAAAGGCCTGAAAGACATCACAAATTATAAAACGCCATCCCCCAGTATCGACTGCAACAAACATCTTGCAAACGAGCTGAATATCTTCTATTGTAGATTTGACACCTCTGACCAGACACCTCACACCCACCCGGATCATCTCCCTACACAGCCATCAACACCTCCAGCCATCTCCCTCTCACCCCCTGCACTTCAGATCAGTGAGGATAATGGGCATCAGATCCTCAGTAAACAGCCATCAACACCTCCAGCCATCTCCTTCTCCACCCCGGCACTTCAGATCAGTGAAGATAATGTGCGTCAGATCTTCAGTAAACAGAGGAGACGAAAAGCACCAGGTCCAGATGGTGTTTCACCAGCCTGTCTGAAAACTTGTGCGGACCAACTGGCTCCCATTTTCACACAGATCTTCAACAGATCACTGGAACAGCGCAAAGTTCCATCCTGCTTCAAATGCTCCACCATCATCCCAATACCAAAGAAACCAAAGATCACAGGACTCAATGACTACAGACCTGTTGCCTTAACATCTGTGGCCATGAAGTCATTCGAAAGACTGGTGCTAGCTTATCTGAAGGACATCACTGGACCTTTGCTGGACCCCCTGCAGTTTGCCTATAGAGCAAACCGGTCTGTGGATGATGCAGTCAACATGGGACTGCATTATATCCTAAAACATCTGGACAAACCAGGGAACTACGCAAGGATACTGTTTGTGGACTTCAGTTCTGCCTTTAACACCATCGTCCCATCACTGCTCGAGAACAAACTGACCCAGCTGTCTGTCCCTAGCTCTGTCTGTCAATGGATCACCAGCTTTCTGACAGATAGACAACAGCTAGTCAGAATGGGCAAAATCACATCCGACAGCCGCACCATCAGCACTGGTGCCCCCCAGGGATGTGTTCTCTCCCCACTGCTCTTCTCCCTGTACACAAACGACTGCACTGCAAAAGACCCCTCCATTAAGCTCTTGAAGTTTGCAGATGACACTACTGTTATCGGCCTCATCCGGAACGGTGACGAGTCTGCATACAGACAGGAGGTGGAGCGGCTGGCTTTATGGTGCAGATACAACAACCTGGAGCTGAACATGCTCAAAACAGTGGAGATGATAGTGGACTTTAGGAGAAACCACTGGCACTACCCTTCCCACACTTCAAGAACTGTACTCTTCCAGAGTGAGTAAAAGGGCTCGTAAAATCACTCTGGACGCCTCACACCCAGCACACTACCTGTTCGAACTGTTACCGTCTGGTCGGCGCTACAGAGCACCAAGCACAAAAACAGATAGACACAGGAAAAGTTTCTTTCCTCAGGCCATCTACCTCATGAACAGTTAAATATTCCCCTACTGTGCAATAAACGTGCAATACTTTCTCATACGCACTTGTACACAGCACCTTATAACCTGTATATTTACAATATATCTGTACATACATTCAACATCCAGATCTTTTTGACTAACTGCATCTCTGTTTAATGTTTATTGCCTTTTCTTTTCTTGTATTTAATTTTGTGTTGTCACTCGTCACTTTATGTACACTGAAAGCTTCTGTTGCCAAAACAAATTCCTTGTGTGTGTGAATCACACTTGGCAATAAAACTGATTCTGATATGGCATCCGCAGCCGCTGTCTCACCGCTCGGATGCTCCATATGAGACCACTTCAGCATTGGCTTCACGATCAGATCCCAAGACGCGCATGGCATGCGAGCGCGCAATGGGTGACTGTCACTCCGCTGTGTCGCCGTGCCCTCAGCCTCTGAATGGTCCCTGTGTTTTTACAGGCCCGCGGGCCTCTAGAACAAGTGTCCAGGCATGTCGCTATTTGACGGATGCTTCCAGTACACGCTGGGGGGCCGTGTGTTGCGGGCATGCAGCTGTGGCTCCGTGGTAGGAACCTGGTTGCATTGGCATCTTAACTGCCTGGAGCTGTTGGCAGTGTATCTCACGCTGCACCATTTTTTACCGGCGTTAGAAGGGAAACACGTGCTGGTCAGGACGGACAGCACGGCGGGGATGGTGTATATCAACTGCAAGGGGCATATCCGCTGTTGCCGCATGTCTCAGCTCGCTTGCTGTCTGCTCCCCAGGAGTCATACGCGGCGTAATCGCTGCATTCCATTTTTCCCCGCCGAGCTCAACCGTGCAGCCGACGCGCTCTCACGGCAGTTCGCCTGGGAAAATGGAGGCTCCACCCCGATTGTCCAGCTGTTATGGGTGTGTTCTGCGCACTGGCTACACAGCAGGTCTTGGGGCGAGCATAATACGCATTTCTCCAGTGAGCCTACTCACACAGATGCTGTGTAAAGTCAGGGAGGACGAGGAACAGGTCTATGCATTGCGCCTCTCAGGCTCAATCAAACCTGTATTCCAGCTCTCTCCTCGTGATAGCCCCTCCCTGGCATGTCCCCTGGAAGAAACTTCTTCTTTGGGGACAGGCACCGAGGTTTATATGTTACGGTGATCGGCAGAAGGGAAGTGCCGTATCTAAACAGAGGTTGGCCCACTGAACAGTGAATGCAATCTCCCTTGCTCATCGAGCCAGGGCGAGCCGTGTCCACCAGGAGTGAGAGCGCACTCCAGTCGGAGTGTCAAATAAAGTGTTGCCCAGTGTTTTCTAATAACAAGTGCTTACAGTGCTTAAATAACAAGTGCTCAAAGTGCTAAAGAACTGAACTGCTAAACTGAAGATTAGAAGTGCAATCAAGGCCATTATCACTTATTTCTTTATTTATTTCTGGGTTGTAAGCAAAGTCCTGCAAACTCATTTTAAGACATTTGGACCAATCCTGTTTTTTCTCTCTTCAAATAAAAATATCAGGCTACCTCAAATTGCTCCACAGCAAATATGCTCCGCTGTTTTTATTATTTCACAAAACCTCTGTCAACCTTTTTATGTTGACTTTTTGTATAACAATTTTGTTGTTTACATATGATATTGCATTAATCTGCACACATGTTTTATAAGCTGTAATATGAAAGCCTCAGTTTGGTGGTGAGTTATCATTATAAGAAAATCTTTAGATTTGTTTGATTGGTAGATTATGTGGGCTATTTTAAAAACTGATATTATATAAGAACTATTAATAACTGTAATTTTCCAAATCGAAAAAAAAAGGTTGGTTTGTTGGTTGTACACTAAATCATCAAAAGCCTGTTTGTTGAGTTTATGACGTGGCTCTATGCAGCACAGAGGCGATCGGCATCTCGCTGGTTTATGTCAACTCATCTGTGTAAAACTCTGACCAGAAATAACCTTCTTTCATTTTGCTATTTTGGCAAAATACGTCTGTAGACACGTGTGTTTGCACTTGTTACTGTCCCAAAAGTTAACAAATATGCGTTGCCCAATTAGGGGCCGATCACAAAGAGCATGCCTTTGAAAAACATGTAAAACACTCACGGCTGTTAGTAAACCATTCAACAGATGCCCCTCTCAACACAAAAAGCGTGTTCGCTGTGATCGGCCCCTTATAAAGCCAAGCTTTAAAAATATACTAAACAATATTTTTAATTATTTAACTGATACCATAAATCGGTTACAAACGCACCCTTCCGGTTAACGGTTAATCAATTATTTTAAGCATTCCTAATTGAACTGCATACACAGGCTCTAAACAGTGGTTGTAAAAACTTTTTTCACCAAGTACCACCTTAGACAAAAATTGTCTCTCCAAGTACTACCATAATGAGCAGTATTAAAATACAGTAGCGTAGTAGGCCTAATTAAGCAGCTGCAGCACTGCACAGTTAAAAAAGGAGGCAGATTAATTCCTATTATTAAGAATATCTACTATTATCAGCCACTTTAAACATTATAAATAGTTTGAATATTAACTGTGCTTGCAGGCAAAAACAAAACAAAAAACCTTCACCATTTAAATTAGAATGTGCTTTTAAAAGTGAATAAAAATGGCACTGTTGTTAAAAAGTAAAAATAAAAATGCAGTAATTGTAAAGTATTAATGTATAGCTTATTCATCAAAACCTGGAAATGTTGCTTGGACCTGATAAATATAGGCTATATACCATTTTAATATTTTATACATTTTGAAAGTTTTGCAATTTGGAAGTTGCATGTACACATGACATATTTGTATATCTTTGAAATCTAAACTTGTATTTTAAATATATGATTTGGAATTACTTAAATTAGAAATGAGATCTGCTGCACGTCGTAGACAGTAGGCCTATGTGTGTCAGAAAAGTGTGCGATGCATACAGTGCTTTACCAATTCATATGTGCGGTATTTCTGCGATCTGGTGCGAATGAGATTACATAAGTGAACCGTGAAGTTCACGTTAACCGCGCACCGACCACTGTTTTCAAGCAGACTCAGGTACGGTTCGCGGTCCCTCCGTCTGTGCACACGAAGAATAACTTTAATTTTATTCTACCTCTAAGCTTCAAGCATGGCAAAGTTGCTTGAGTCTACGTTCTGTGTCTCGCACCATTTGAATCACATCCAAATTAAATCTGAGGCAACAAACGAAACCGAAAGCTGCGTATGCTGCTTAACAAAACAAATAACTATATATATTGAAATCACGCATTATTTTACACAACTACAAGCACACATTTAACACATTTGTAATAATTATTTTACCAGTGATGCCGCATGGGGAAAATCCTGAGTTTGCAGTAACTGAAACGCAACACAACAGCATCGGTCTGCAGAAGGGTCTAGCGTGTGTGTATGTGCTCTGTAAGCGCCACGCGCATCTTCCTCTGCGCCAAGAGGACTGATTTTTAACATCTGATAACGAGATGCATATGCATTTTTATGCATCTGATGATCAGATACATAATCGTACACTTCAGGGAACAGCCAATGCTGTCTAATCACATGAGTTTCGGTGTTATCATACGCGTCAAAGGGTTAAAAGTGTGTTCATTTTATTATTTTGTTATTCAGCAATTCTTCCGCGTACCACTGGAAGGAAGGCCGAGTACCACAATTTGAGAACCACTGATCTAAAATATTTTTTTCCCTCATGGCCGGGGGCTGGAGATCTGGCATGGTGCCGGAATACTTTAAGCCCTGAGTCCCCCCTCCTAGGCGGACTCGTGTCTTCCCTCTCCGCTAACTATCTTCTCATATGTGCACTCCCCCTTCTCAGGGCTAGTCCATATGCTATTTTGTCACCAGGTCTCCCCCTCTGGGCAGCAGGTGGCCTCCGCAGCGTCCTCCCTATTGGGACTGAACGATTTCCCAACATACTGTCGTATTTAAAATTCCTAGAAACTAACTAGGTGTATTTTACAACTCCCCAAAAATATATATCTAAACCAGAAAAGGTAAGTAAGGTGAGTAAGGGCCAGGAGACATGTTGGAAGACTGTGCCTCTGGTGATGCAGGTGCGCTCGTGCTGCTGCGTGGCGCGCCCCTCACCGGAGACGTGGTAAGGTTCTTGCGTTGTGGCGTTTTCCATAAATTTCCCCATAGTGGAAGTTTTTTCCACATAGCATTGAAGTTACCCTCCCTGAGGGGGGAACTGAAATGCTATGTTCCTTCACCACAACGATTGTCCTTTAGCTGTTAAGAGTGAAAGCCTCTTCAGCTAGAAAAGGATGCCGTTGCTGAGCACATGCTGGGCTTTTATGCCAAGCTAATTGTCATTGAAGACAGCTGTGCACGCTGACACCGCCAATTCATTGGCATTTCATTGGCCCATTTTTATACTCTTTCAGATAATTGGATTCTGACGAAATCCCCATAGTAGAAGTTTTTCCACATAGCATTTCTGTTCCCCCCTCAGGGAACAAGGGTTACTTTAGTAACCGGAGCATTCTACAATGTTTTGTTTTATTTTTAGAGTGCCACTACTATAATATTATTATAGTATTAGTATTATCAGGCACAATCTGAATTGTGTTGTTTTTGCATTAGACAATAAGTTGTATTACTTAATATGACTATTTTGACTAGTAAACAGTTTTCTTATTTAATATTTAAGATATCCGAAAATTGTATTTTTATTTCTTTTGTGTTTTATTTTGTTCTGGGTTTCAGTCCTTGCCAAAAAAGAAACAAAAACTCCTAACCAAAATTTTAAGGAATAAACATAAACCCCACTAATTTCTGTTGGTCCTGTGTATTAATTTCTTGAGGCCACAAATCAATCAGTCAACCAATCAATCAATGTGAGTGAGTGAGTGGATATAGTTCAAATAGTTCAGTCATATATGTATGACTGAACTATTTACAAAATACACATGTATTTTATTATGACTTTATACTTGGCTGAGGCCATTGGTCTCCTGACAACTTCCGTTTATATACTTAATTACACATGCAGAAGACTTGAAAGGAAGTCTTGAAATTGTTTGGGAGGATATAAACTCTTTTTCTTATCATTGTAATGTGTTATTTCTACACTTAAGCTCTTCTGTTCTGGTGATTTAAAAGAGAACAATACATTTCCAGCTGAGCTATTTCCCATCTAATCTTTGCATTATAGTCTTGTCAGGATTAAAATTCTATTGTGACAGTCAATACAATGGTAAAGCATAAAATCTTCTCAAAATATAGGAAGCCTTTGCTACACAAGAAGAACATTTTAGCCATTAGCTATTTGTGCATTGTAATCCTCTATACCTATTTTGCAAATTACACATGAGTGCAGGTTTCTAGGCAGTTATTAAACTATAGGTGTCCTCCACCACATTGTTAAGTATGGATTTACATTCACACATGCTCACTCAATTTGCACTTTGCTATTACATGGGAAGCTTACATTTTGTATTTAAAGCAGATTACATGAAGTTCAAGAGAAGAAAAAAATATATATTTTATTTTGTATAAAAAAACCTAAATGTGGTAAAGAGAGTTAGAAAAGGTAGATGCTTATTCAATTTGCAAAACATTTAATTAAACAATCGATTAACAAATACTTACTTTCTCCCAGGGCTGTTTATATGGAAGTTGATATTTATGCTAGTTTATGCTTATTTAAACACCATGTTAGTGTTTCTAATCTAACATCATTTTTTTTTTAGGTGCGTCGTTAGCCCAAAGCTCAACCTCCAACGTGGAGGACCAAGACATATAAACATACAGTACGGACAATTTAGCTAACCCAATTCACCTATAGCGCATGTCTTTGTATTTATGGGGGAACCGGAGCACCTGGGGGAAACCCATGCAAACACGAAAAGAACATGCAAACTACACACAGAAGTGTGACATAATATAGCTCTGTAAATAAATACAATAAATCCACATATCACTAAGCTCCCTTGAAAAGGAAATCATAGCACAATATCTTGTGAACTCCAACTTGCAGGGCACATATGGTCAAATTCGAACAAACACCAGGAAGTAAAAAAAAACAAAAGAAAAAAAACAACAACAACAAAAAAAAAAAAAAACAATGAAAAATGTGCAGCTCAGTGGGGCACGAGGACCGGGATTGTGAAACACTGTCCAATTTTATCCCTAAATCCAAATCTCCTAGGAAACAGTCTGTAATTTTTGTGATTTGTGTGCCATTTTTCTCATGAGCACCCAAGAATTGACTACACAAGGTCAAAATTTACTGGTATTGCTTTACATATAACATTATAAATACAAGGCACACACACACATGCCCTCTCTCTCTCTCTCTCTCTCTCTCTCTCACACACACACACACACACACACACACACACAGACACATTAATATAAAAACTGTAAACTTTTTTCCACTGCAGGGGGGAAACAATTTGCCCACATGGGAGTGTTTCCTACTTATTGCCTATATGAGAAAATTTCCAGGAACAAACTGTGCCTCTTAATGAAAAATGCATGTATGTGGGTTATTTTTTATTTTTATTTTTTTTCTGGAAGACCCATTAGCTTTAAACCATTTATTACATACACAATCACCCATGAAAAAAAATACTACCAGTACACTCATAATGCATCACAGCACTAACACTAAACACTGGCTAATGTGACTTTATCACACAGCAGGTGAATGGCAACCATGTCCAGCCATTTTATGTTATCTGGGGCACTTGTTTTGTTCTGCACAGTATGATCAATAAACACACTGTACAGAAAAAAAAAAAAAAAAGATAAGGTCACACAGACATAAAAAAAACGCTTCTGCAGACAAATCATTAGGCCTTGCTTTCTAAAAATAATAATAAAATAATTATATATTTTTATATATATATATATATATATATATATATATATTAGATTAGATTAGATTAGATTCAACTTTATTGTTGTTACACATGTACAAGTACAAGGAAACGAAATGCTGTTTAGGTCTAACCAGGAGTGCAATAGCAGCAAATGCAGGATACAGGTATAAGTTATTAAGTGCAGTTATAGAAAAACTATGGTGATATTTACAAATGGATGTACTATCAACATTATATACAGGTTGTGTTAGCTTTGAACAGAGATTTACAATAGATGGATAAATGTACAGGTTGCTATTAATAATCAGAAGTGTGCAGATAGATAAACAGTTACAAATGTATATGTACAGTGGGTGTGTACATAATTACAAATGTGCAGTGGCTATGTACAGTTTAAATAAATGAATCAGTGCAATGAATATGTGCAATTTTTAAATAGTGCAATGATTATAGGGAGTATAAGTTATGAGGAGAGTGGGGGGTGTATTAGAGGGGCAAAGAGTCAGTGGGGGGCAGAGTTTAAAAGGTGTTCCTTAGTCTACTGGTTTTTGTCTGGGGGAGTCTGAAGCGCCTGCCAGAAGGCAGGAGAGAAAACAGTCTGTGAGCAGGGTGAGAAGAATCCTTAAGAATACTGTGTGCTCGGCGCAGACAGTGTTTCCTCTGGATGTCCTCTATGACTGGCAGTGTGGTCCCTGTGATGTGTTGGACAGTTTTCACCACCCGCTGCAGTTCCTTACGCTCAGCAACAGAGCAGCTTCCATACCAGACTGTGACAGTTCGTCAGAATGCTTTCTATTGTACAGCGGTAGAAGTTCACCAAGACTGCTGATGACAGCTGGTTCTTCTTAAGTTGCCTTAAAAAAATAGGCGCTGGTGAGCCTTCTTGACCAGGCTGGAGGTGTTGGTGGTCCAGGAAAGGTCCTTTGAGATGTGGGTCTCCAGGAACTTGAAGGATGAGACAGGCTCGACGGCCATCCCATTGATGTGGATGGGATCATGTGAGCCTGTTTGTCCCTTCCTGAAGTCCACAATGAGCTCCTTGGTCTTATCGGTGTTAAGGAGCAGATTATTGTCTGTGCACCACATGGCCAGATGCTGTATCTCCTCCCTGTAGGCAGTCTCATCATTGTTGCTGATTAGACCAATCACTGTGGTGTCATCTGCAAATTTGATGATGGCGTTGGATCTGTTCACAGGCCTACAGTCGATGGTAAAAAGGGAGTAGAGGAAGGGGGTCAGCACACAGCCCTGTGGTACACCAGTGTTGAGTGTGACAGTGGTGGAGCAGATGTGGTCTGATCTAATACTCCCTGTAAATACCCCAGCAAGCTGTTCTGCACATACTTTGAGGACGCGCCCAGGAATACCGTCTGGTCCAGCAGCCTTACGCACATATATCTGATGCAATGTAGACTTCTGAGGAGGTGAGTGTAATGGGTGAGTGGTCGGTTGAGGAAGTGATCCTGGTGTAGGGTTCTTTATTGTCTTTTTCAAAGTGGGCATACAAATTCAAAGTCATTTAGCTCATTCAGGAATGAGACATTTGTGGCTGTGGATGTGGACTGGCTGGGTTTGTAGTTGCTGATGGCCTGGATGCCCTGCCACATGTGCAGAGGATCAGAGTTGGAAAAGTGCTCCTCTAGCTTTAGCTTGTAACAGTGCTTGGCCTTTTTGATGCCCCTCTTCAAATTAACCCTGGAAGTGCTGTAGGCCTGTGCATCCCCTAATCTGAAGGCAGTATTGCGTGCCTTCAGCAGGAGGCACACCTCCCTGTTCATCCTTGGCTTTTGATTTGGGTATGTGGTGATCTGTTTTTGGGTTGTAACACTGTCTATGGTTGTGTTCATGTATTCCAGAACAGAGGAAGTGTAACTGTTAATGTCTGTGTGAGAGCCACAGGTGGCCTGGGAAGCAAACATATTCCAGTCTGTGTGTTGAAACCTGTCCTGGAGTGTGAAGTCTACCGCCGCTGGCCACACTTTGATGGTCCTCATTGATGGCTTCACACGGTTGATGAGGGGTAATTATTTGGGAATGAGGAACAATGAAAGGTGATCTGAATGACCCAGGTGGGGGAGGGGGGTCACAGCGTATGCTTCAGCCATGTTTGTGTATACCTGGTCCAAAG
>CAIGQZ010028315.1:0-11117 GCA_903798205.1 Danio tinwini | reverse complement strand
GGTGAGGAGGCCGTTACAGTAATCCACCCTGCTGCTGATAAAAGCATCAACAAGTTTCTCGAAGTCTTTACTGGAAACAAAGCATATGATTCTTGCAATGTTTTTGAGATGATAGTATGCTGATTTCAAATCAAATCAAATCAAATCAAATCACTTTTATTGTCACATCATCAGCAGCACGTGTGCTATGATGAGTGAAAAGCTTAGGTGCTGGCTCCAGACAGTGGAAAATACAGACAGTGCAAATACAACAACAGTGCAAAAAACAGACAGTGCAAATACAACAACAGTGGAAAATACAGACAGTGCAAAATACAGACAGTGCAAATACAACGACAGTGTAAAATACAGACAGTGCAAAATACAACAACATACTCACAAAAAAGAAACAAAACAGTGTAAATTTGGCAATGTGACAGTGATGCGTACGATGGATAGGTGTACACATAGTTGTAGGCAGTATTGTTTAAGTATGGATTGGTTAAAGTACAGTGCATACTACATCTTTATGGTGTGCAGTGTGGGGTATGGGAGAGTTTGTGTGGGGTGTGTTAAGTGTTCATCAGCCTGATAGTCTGAGGGAAGAAACTTTCCTTCAGTCGGCTGGTGCGTGACCGAATGCTGCGGAACCGTCTGCCTGAGGGTAGCAGAGAGAAAAGTCTATGGCTTGGGTGGCTGGAGTCGCTGATGATTCTCTTGGCTTTCCTCATGCACCTCCTGGTGTAGATGTCCTGGAGGGAGGGAAGCTCACCTCCTACTACACGTCCAGCAGTTCGCACAATCCTATGTAGACCTTTGCGATTGCTGCTGGTGCTGTTCCCGTACCAGGTGGTGATGCAGCCAGTGAGGATGCTCTCCACGGTGCAGGTGTAGAACGAGCGGAGGATGTGGGGGCTCATTCCAAACCTCCTGAGGCGCCTGAGGAAGAAGAGGCGTTGTTGTGCCTTCCTTAACACTGCGTCTATGTGAGCAGTCCATGTCAGATCCTCAGCGATGTGTACTCCAAGAAACTTGAAAGTGCTGACTCTCTCCACTGGTGTCCCGTTGATGGTTATGGGAGTGTGTTCATTCTTCTCTCTCCTGAAATCCACCACCAGCTCCTTGGTTTTGCTGATGTTGAGTGAGAGGTGGTTTTCCTGACACCACTGCGTCAGAGTGTGCACCTCCTCTCTGTAGGCCGTCTCATCATTATCTGTGATTAGGCCCACCACCATTGTGTCATCAGCAAATTTAACGATGACGTTGGAGCTGTGTTTGGATGTACAGTCATGTGTGTACAGGGAGTACAGGAGTGGGCTGAGAACACAGCCCTGTGGAGCACCAGTGTTGAGGATCAGTGTGGATGAGGTGATGTTGTTCATTCTGACCACCTGGCGTCTGCTTGACAGGAAGTCCAGGATCCAGTTGCACAGAGAGCTGTGTAGGCCCAGAGCCTGGAGCTTTACCACCAGCTTGGCAGGCACTATGGTGTTGAATGCTGAGCTGTAGTCCACAAACAGCATTCTCACATATGTGTTTTTGTTTTCCAGGTGAGACAGAGCAGTGTGCAAGGTGAAAGCAATTGCATCATCAGTGGAGCGGTTGTTTCTGTATGCAAATTGCAGAGGGTCAGTGTTAGCGGGCAGTACAGAGCAGATGTGATTTTTAATCAGCTTCTCAAAGCACTTGCTGAAGATGGGTGTCAGTGCAACCGGACGCCAGTCATTCAAGCATGTGGTTTTAGCTGATTTCGGTATTGGCACAATAGTAGCTGTCTTAAAGCATGTGGGAACCACAGACCGAGAGAGCGAGAGGTTAAAGATGTCCGTGAAAACCCCCGCTAGCTGGTGTGCGCATGCTTTAAGTACACGTCCAGGGATGCCATCTGGGCCCGTAGCTTTTCGGATGTTCACGCGACGGAAAGATCTCGTTACATCCGCTACAGAAACAGTGAGTGTGCTGGCGGTTTCTGTATCGGCCGCGGGAGCGCGCTGTGTGTGCGCGCTGTCCTGGGCTTCAAAGCGGGCATAGAACGAGTTGAGCTCGTCCGGGAGAGACGCAGCAATGTTCACAGTGGTGGATTTATTACTTTTAAAGTCCGTGATGTAATTAAGTCCCTGCCACATGCTCCTTGCGTTATTGGTGTTAAATTGACCCTCTATCTTGTCTTTGTATTGACGTTTTGCTGCTTTGATCGTTTTCCTGAGGTTGTAGTTTGCTTGTTTTTGTTCCTCAGCATTTCTGGATTTATAGGCGGAAGTTCGCACTGATAGGGCTGTTCGAACTTCGCCGTTGATCCATGGTTTTTGGTTGGGGTAGATGCGGACAGTTTTTGTTGGGACCACGTCTTCTATGCACTTTCTGATGAAGCACGTAACTGTGTCTGAGTACACTTCGATGTCGTCATCAGAAGCTGCCCGGAACATCTCCCAGTCAACGTCATCAAAACAGTCTTGAAGTATGGAATCCGATTGGTCTGACCAGCTCTGAAACGTCCTGAGGGTGGGTGGTTCCCGTTTCAGTTTCTGCCTGTAAGCAGGCAAGAGCAGAACAGAAGAGTGATCTGATTTGCCAAATGGTGGGCGGGGGAGGGATTTGTAAGCATCCCGGAACGGAGAGTAGCAATGGTCCAAAATACGATCGCCACGCGTGTTTGTGGTGATATGTTGAAAGGATTTTGGAGCGATTTTCCTGAGATTGGCGTTGTTAAAGTCCCCTGTAACAATAAACGCTGCCTCCGGGTGTGCGGTTTCCTGCTCGTTTATGCTCCCATACAGTTCTCTGAGCGCCTGCTCTGTGTTGGCTTGAGGGTGGAT
The DNA here is from genome assembly GCA_903798205.1 of Danio tinwini. NCBI lineage: Eukaryota > Metazoa > Chordata > Actinopteri > Cypriniformes > Danionidae > Danio > Danio tinwini. Next base: position 8,322 of record CAIGQZ010028315.1, on the reverse strand, counting down.
GTAAACAGCCGTAATAATGACCGATGTAAATTCCCTTGGTAGCCAGTATGGTCGACACCGAAGCATAAGGTATTCCAGATCAGGAGAACACAATGATCTAACTGGGTGTATGTTTCTCTCATCACACCATAAGTTGTTAATAAAGAAACAAACACCTCCTCCTTTGCTTTTCCCTGTGAGTTCTTTCGTTCTATCCGCGCGGTGCAAGGAGAACCCCGAAAGTTCAGCAGCTGTGTCTGGTAGCTCCGCAGATAGCCAGGTCTCTGTAAGACAGATAATGCAGCAGTTTCTTGTTTCCCGTTGGAAGGAAATGCGTGCCCGTAGCTCGCAAAGTTTGTTGTCCAGTGACTGAACGTTAGCCAGCAGAATGGTGGGGAGCGGAGGTCGAAATCCACGGCGTCTTAGTCTGACCAGGACGCCGGCTCTCTTTCCTCTTTTCCGGCTGCGTTTGCGTCGTCGCCTCGGTTGTGTGGCCCAGACAAAGGGCTCTGTTGTTGTGTTTGTAAACAGAGCGTCGTTGAAGAACTCAAAGTCCGGTTTTCGGTGTGCGACGAGGGAGCCAATTTCTCGAAGTGTGTGTCTGTCGTAGGCAATAAGAGTGTGTACATCCAGCACGAAAAACAACAAAAATACAAGTAAAACATACAAAACACAACGAAGTTCGCTGGGAGCTCGCAACACGGCAGCCATGCTCGGCGCCATCTTGGATTTCTGATTTACTAACTGCTTTGACATGACTATTGAAACTCAGATCTGACTCCAGAGTCACACCAAGATTCTTGACCTTATTTGTTGTTGTTTGACCTTTAGAGCCAAGGTACGCATTCACCTTGAGAAGCTCATCTCTGTTCCCAAACACAATGACTTCAGTTTTGGCACATCCAACTGTTCATTTCATCAATGCATTGGCAGAGGGTGTCAACAGGGCTGTAGTCAACCTACAGCTTTAATAGTTTTGTCATGCTAAAAACTGTTATTTAGAAAATAAATACTTCAGAAATAGCAAGTTTAAGGTGTTCTCATTCACATCAATTGATTAAAAACATGAAATTATAAATAAATTCTACAAATATATAATACAAATATATTTACAATTGTCCCTGTGTTTCTGTCAGTCCTGTCACACTTACATTAAATTTAACATAAAATGCATGCAATACACGTTTAAGGCTATGACTCATGAAGTGACATCATTTGACGGAGAAGCTGACAGTGATCAAGGATGCGTTCTATCATTAGCTGTGTCTCGTTTCAGAGGCTGCATCCTCCGAAGGATGCATTCAAAGTTTGCTGCGTCATCGCGGCGCGACGAAGGCTGTCTCATTTCATTGCGCGCTGATAACGGCAGGACGTTTTTAAAAGAAAACTCTGGTTTAAATGTATGAATTAAGTTTATTTTACTTGGATATCTAAACACATGTTAAAAAACAAACAGAGTCTGACATGTCTTACTAAAGAGTGATTTTATAGATAGTCTTTTATAGACATTGATATGTGTATTGTTTTGCCTTCAGATCGCTTAAAATAAGTTTTAAAATCACTTCGAAAAAAAAGTCATTACCAATTTTATCAGCGCTTATTAACAGCAGCTTTTATGGTGGCCTGGTGACGAGATCTGTCCTTGTATGCTAGATCATCTCATTTCAAAACTCTCGGTTCAGCCTGTGTGGATTTCGAAGGACTCACCTTTGAAGCTTCTTAAATGAGACACGGCTATTAAACGGTCTGATTTTATGCTTGTTTTTGTATGATTTTTTTAAAGGAAGACAAGCTTAAGTCAGGCCCTCTCATATTTTTCATAAGTGAAAATGTACGTTTCTGGTAGAATGTCCCATCATTACAGTTTCTCATCAAATCATAACCAATCAAATGCTCTCTATTGTCTGACATGCCCCGCCCCCTTCTTCTCATTGGCTTTTAATTTGATGCACTTGAGTTTAACCACTCTAACTGGCAGAGCTGTGAGAAACAAATTGCTATTGGCTTTTTTTAGGGGAGGAGCTATACTATGCACCGCCCTCTCTTCGTGTTTTGGTTGAGAATGTCAAACATAGAATAAAAATATATTTTTAAAGCACTTTACGGGATCTTTAAATGTAAAGTTTACGAGTGTTGTCATGATACTGGAATTTTCAACTTCGATACGATACCTTAAAAATATCGATAACATTTTTGATGAAACTAATTTCTCAACATTAAAAGTATGCAAATTAAGGTACATCAGCAGTCCAAAAGGCAATACATTGCAAAATAAAAACTAAATTAGTGCAATCTCATCTCATTTTCTGATTAAAACAAGTGTTAAAATTGTAATATTATTATTAATTATTCAACTCTCTGCTGGTGAGAAGCTTGATACTAATCCAAAGCAAGATTATATTATTTTAAATATTTCAGTACAGTGGTCCCTCACTATGATGTGTTTTGACTTTTCACGGTCTTGCAGTTTTGCAGATTTTTTTCGTGCAATTTGACATGTTTGTTTTTATGGCGCATTGTGTGTGTTCTGCGTCCTGGTTAGCGCATTGTGTTCTGCATCCTGATTGGCTGTCAACCACTGTCAATCAATCTCTGTGCCGTGTCTCCTGTACAGTACAGAATGCGTTTAGCTTGCCTTATTTACATAAATCTTCGATCGCTAGCAGTGTAACTCTGAAGTGCTGGACTGTATGTTTGCAAGTTTTCTCCCCACAATGTCGACGAAATGCTCTGCACTGTCAAAGGCAACTGCGGCAGCACCCAAAAGGCAGAGGAAGATGCTAACCATTGCACTAAAAGTTGAACTTGTGGACATGCTAAAGGTAGAAGTTATGTGACTGTAGGACGTCATTACAGAATAAATAAATGAAGATCAAATGGTAGTACTCATGGTAATACTCATTCTGTAATACTGCACTTATTTTTCTACAAAGGTTTGAACTTTTTAAACGAGAGAGAAAAGTGAGAATGTTAATGCCTGTCTGAGAAAAGTGTATAAAGTGTGTAGTGAGGGGTTTTACAGCCTTAAAACATCAATAATAATTGTAAAAAATAGTCAACTACTTTGCGGATTTCGCCTATTGTGGGTTATTTTTAAAATGTAACTCCTGCGAATAACGAGAGACCACTGTATTGATATTTAGCAATATTTTTGATCTACCTTATAATGTTCAAAAGACTGCAACTAATGATTTTGTTAGAGTTTTTGTCTGGTTTCTACTCCAAATATCTTTAAATTCTAACATCAAGAAGCATTTTCTAGACAAGTAAAACAAATTGTTTTGTTTTAAGAAATAATATGCCATAATGAAGTGAGATACCGGAGAGCTGCGCTCTGTGTCTCAGTGATGCATCAAGCTCTTCAATCACACACCAGCTGCCAAACCCGATGTGCATCGCTCTGTAAGATTATTCTCACAATAAATTTCTGTTCTCTCATCCTTTCGACTGAGTTTATTCTTCCGAGGGGAATACTTCAGGTGCTGTGAAAACTTTGTAAAGACTGGCTTATTGTGGTCAGAGTAGCTGATTAATAATAATAATAATAAAAGTGAAACTGACGGGCGCAATATGGATTGTCTTTTGTTTCATTTTTTTTGTTTTATTTATACATTGTAAAACACATAACAAAAATATACAAAATGGACAACATAAACATGTAACAATAAGCAAATACACTGAAGAGTATTTTGAGCAAATAATAATAATAAAACAAATAAATAATAATAATATAAAAATAAATAAATAAATAAAAAGAAATCCAGTACCAATCTAGAAATTGGGGGGTGGGGACTCAATCAAAAGGAGCAGGGTCAAGCTGAAGAGTTAGGACATGTTTGTGAAGGGGTTCCTAAAATTTAATAAAAATAGTGCTAGGTCGGTGAAGAGAGTACCTAATATTTTTTCTAATTTCATAAAATAAAGATTATTTCCTATCCAACAAGTGTGAGAAGGAGAGTGAGGGCTCTTCCAGTTCAGAAGATTTTATCGCTTAGCCAAAAGGGTTGGGAAGGCAAAGTTTACAAAATGAGAGGGTAAAGTGTGGTCGGGCGGAAGAATGCCAAATAAATCAATAATTGGACATAGTGGGATATTAACAGTGGTAATAGCTGATAATGAGAGGAAAATGTGTCTCCAAAAAGAAAGCAGGGAAGGACATGACCAAAACATATGAATCAAAGTAGCTGAATGACACCTGTCGCACTCAGGGTCAATAGACAGGTTGACGCGAGCTAGTCTGCTCTTGGACCAATGAGCTCTATGCGCTACTTTGCATTGTATTAGCCTGTGACGTGCACAGATTGAGGAAGAGTTAACCCTGTTTGAGACCGCTTTCCATGTCTCCTCGTTAATGTCAATTCCAATGTCTTAACACCAGGTGGTCCATAAGTTATCAGAAGAAAATTGCAGATTAACAATTATATTAAATAATTTAGAAATTGAACCTTTTGCACAGGGATCTATGCCCATTATAGTGTCTAGATCTGAAGCAGAAGGTGCATTTGGAAAGTTAACAATTTTTTTGAGCACAAAATCTCAAATAGGGACATTACATTGAGAGGCCAACTGACCAAAAGAGGCAAAGACACATTCGATGTAAAGATCACCAAAATAATGGATGGTCTTTAACAGAAGATTATTTAGCCTAATATAGGCTACGCAACTGTGAATATTTCACTGTCATTTTATTTAAATTAATATTTTATTTAACAGACCAGTTTGTGCACTGAAGCATATAAGCGGACCTTGTTTTGAACTTCACTTCAAATATTCTTGTTTATTTTGTAGATAACCGACCAACAAATAATACATTAAAATAACCAACAAATTACACCAAACGAAATTCGTTCCAAAAGGATAATTTTTCTGACAAAAACAGATGAACAATAAATTGAAATGCTCCTTGGAAAATAAAGATTTAATTAATGCTCCACTTTAATTGTTATCACAAACCGGTCATATATTTGCTACATGCCTAATATAAGTCATTATTTTTAAGATTATGTCTTGAGCATCTGACTTTTTTCCTGTGCTGATGTGCTTTCATTTTCTCCGTCTTCACTCTCAAAAATCTTAATTTTAAAAAGGAAACACTGGGTCGGCGCCAGTGGTGTAGTGGTTAGTGCTTCAACACATGCACTCCGGTGCTCACGGCGTCCTGAGTTTGAATCCCGCCTCGATGTCCTATGCCGATTCTTCCCCTCTCAGCTCCCAATGCTTTCCTGTCAATACTCTACACTTTCCTATCCATTAAAGGTGAAAACCCCTAAAAAAATTATTATAAAAGAAACCCACAACAGATCCTGTCATAACGAATGCTCAAGTAATGTAGCCTAGTTTATAGCAAGGATCATGTTTTTAGTTTGGATCTGTATCGGTCAATACTCCGTATTTTGGTATCGAGATCGGATCGGCAGAATGGTATCGTGCATCCATAAGTGTAACTTTCCCATAACAGTATGTTCCAATAATATTCGCATAACCTAAAAATAAGTTTGAAAGAGATATTTGTAATTTTTTTTTACTTATTCCAGAACGTTTAGAGAATTTTGGAAAGTAACAATCCATAACAAAAGCAACAATTATAATCTGAAATTATCCACAAATGTTTAGATCAGGGGTTTTCAGACATACCTATTAAGGGTGACATTGAGGCGTACACGCGAGTAAATTATGATGACGATTTTTATGCGTACCTAGAGTAAATCTGATTAATGTGAGCTCCACATCTAACTATCAGGCACCTGTAGAGTTTATGCATTCGAGTAAAACATACAAATAAAATGGAGCAGGTGCTGTTTAAAATGAATGATGATGAATGAAAGTCAAACCGGTGAGCCGTCTGACAAAACAGTGCCCTTCTGAATCACATCAGCAGGATGCCCTTCTGGATCTTCACTTACTTCGAAGACACGACTGACTACGCTTACATGGACATCTGTAATCCAGTTATTTGCCTTAATAGACAATAATATAATTAAGGTGTTTACGTAAAATGCTTTCATATAAGAGTTTCCTGTCATTTTAGGTGACTTAATTTTTCGGCAGTTTCAACATTTCATTCATGCCCCCGTGACAAACTGGGGTATTAGACGCAAATAAGGCATAAGGACCGGTGAGAGATTTATGGGATTTAATAACGCACGGCAAATGGAAAGAAAAAAAAACCTCCACATTTCGTGTGTGTGTGTGTGTGTGTGTGTGTGTGTGTGTGTGTGTGTGTAAATATGGTGAAAAGTCCTACATGATGGTAATAGTTTAATCTTGGTGTTTACTTCAATAATGCCACTAATATCTGCATACTCCACGTCTTAATTCCATTTCTGTTTAGTTCAGTTATGACATTAGTCAGATCAGGGCTTAATTTGTGCCAGAACATGGCGTATCCGGAACCTCAGAAATCAGATCCAGCACCGATCCCCCTCCTCAACTGCCCTTCTCCCCCGTCCACTGTTCACTTTCACTTTCACTTTTTTCCGCAACTCCCCAACTCTCTTTACTTTCATCCGTGGCACCCCTGCCCTGCTCACTTTCATCCGCGACACCCCTCCGCCACCCACCGCACAATTTTCTGTACATGTACATCAAAAGCGAGTATGCTATGGCTTACACTTATTGACAGTGGAAGATGATTTACGGTTTAGTCGTGTCAGGAGTCCAATCATGCTGTCCTCACAGAAACAGGCTCAGCCATCACACTGAATCAGTTAAGCTGTATATGGCCTGTTTCCACTGAGTGGTACGGTATGGGTCGGTACGCTTTTATGGCCGTTTCCACTGTCAAAAGGCGTACCGAACCGAACCATACCCCTTTTTTCGGCACCCTTTCGAAAGGGTACCAAAGATGAGAAAGGGTACCAAAAGGGTCCCAAAGGCGGAGCCAGACGCGCAGCTGAACGCTATTGGTTTACAGAGATACGTCACGAGCTCACGCAACAAGCCAGAATGAAAACAAAGAAGCTGCCATGTTTTCATACACAGCCGAGAGATTACAGCGTAATGATATATACATATAATAACAAACCTTGTTCGACCCGGGCTCAAATGAACCTTGTTGTCTTCTTGATGAACAGCCACAAAGCCAAAAAGAAGAGCAGATTTTACCCTGTGCCCCGAAATTTTTTACAAGCCAGTTTGAAGCGCGAGCGGGCGAGCTTTCGTCTATATCTGAAATAACAGCTAAATCTTTAGCTGATGATAATAACGTACGCTTGATTATTGACGTGCTTTTGAGAAAGTCACGCGAGAAAAAACAAAAGGAGAAGTTGAAAAAAAAAGCAAGTTAGTAATAAACATTCATACACAAGCATGTATGTGTGTAAAGTGAAATCCCTAGTTTAGATAACCAAGAAAAACACAAAATTACGACAAATTCAGAAATTGCATTTTTGTAACTTAACAGGAACATTAGCAGAACATTTTCCTCTTAGCCATCGGTATTCATTTAAAAGCATATCAATAAATTACCACAGCACATGTTTCAGAAAGCATTCATATTTTTCGACATGCTTCATAAATCGACTGACTGACGCTCTCATCATGAACCACCGGTTGTCCTTGACCTCCCGTCTGTATTTTTCATTGCGACAGAAGCTGTTGGTTAGTTTACGCCCATTTCCATCCAAAGGACACATGCGTGAATCAATGAGCTCTCTACAATCCATTCAAAGTGTCATGTTGATAAATCTTTGACGCAGCGCTGTGCCGGCTGAACTTACCTGGAAACAGATAAGAGTCTGCAAGGGTTAATGTTTTACTATGGTATGAAGTACGATGGGGAAATCAGTTAGCGTTGAAACCAGCCAAGGCCTCTGAATGATCAACATGATGCTGTTAAACCTGTTGCACTCGATATGCCATAGGGTCATTCCATGTCAACTCAAGCAGAGCCTTTTATTCAGGTGAAAGAAATATATTAATTTAATTAGCATTGAAAGGACCCTTGCAACTGGGATCACTACAGCCCGGTGGTCTTAAGATGATAGAGAAGAGCGTTTAATGTACATTTTAATGTGTTAAATACAAAAGAAAAAATTCACTGATATGTGCCAAACCTCTTGTTTCCAGCATGTGGCACAATGACTGTTGCTGAATACAGGTATTTAGATGTTTTCAGTGCTGGACTCTTATAAAATGTTAATTTTGGAGCCAGATCGGGTATTGTTTGATGTATACACTCATAGTATAGATGTCTGTAATACTCTATTCTTATTGGTCAGTCGTGACATTTCAATGTATGTTAGTTCTAGATGACAACCGCTAAATAATTCAGGCTTATCCTGTAACTTTTTATGTTTTTGAGTGTTTTTGACTGTTTGTCTCCATCTAGTGTCTGAATAATGC
>CAIGQZ010028266.1:0-29678 GCA_903798205.1 Danio tinwini | reverse complement strand
GTGTGTGTGTGTGTGTGTGTGTGTGTGTGTGTGTGTGTGTGTGTGTGGGTGTGGGTGTGGGTGTGGGTGTGGGTGTGTGTGTGTTGTCCCCGATTATGTCAATAGACTGGTCTGTCTAAGCAACTGGTTAAATCGTCACCTTACAATTATAAGGTTCTGTCTGACATTTTTGTCAAAATTTAGTTATTGACATATTCTTATTAAATGACAACTTATTTACATTATGGGATGTTTTTTTTATAAGTTGTTTACATTTTAAGACCTTTTATAAAAACAAAAACAAATGTTACACACATGCTGTTTGCTATGGAATGCAAAAACTTTGAAGCTCAATATCTCAAAATCATTCAGAACGCAGACAGAACCTTATAATTCCAAGGTGACGAAATGTTAAGGAGGACAATGCTAAATTGTTTCTACTTTATAATTAATGTTCTCAACTCGCAATACAACTTTACAATGAATACAATTGTTTGTATTCAATACTTTATTATTATAATTTTTCATTTTCTATATTTCCAATGCCTGTATTTAGAATTTTTTTTTTCGTGATTAATCATGATTAATCACACAAAAAAGTGTGATTAATTAGTTAATTTTTTTTATCAATTGACAGCCCTAAAAAAAACATAAAAAAACTCAAATGATGAACGTGCCTACCCTGTTGTGTAGTATTATCTTTATGTATTTCTTACAGTTTTTCAGATTTTTTTTTTTCAAATTTTCCTATTTTTCTAAACTATGAAGAATTTGTGCATTTTGTATTTATTTATGGTACTGTATGTTTTATTAAGAGGAAACTACTAAAAAAACATTTTCAAAAAAGAAAAGAACTTGGGGATATTTTTTGGTATGTTTTTTTTTTTTCTATTTGGTGTCTTAATTTGTGTTCTGATGTTTCGGGTGTTGAGAATGACATGAGGATAAGCAATTAATCCTTTTCATTTTTGGGTGAACTAACTCTTTAAGAATTACTCCAGAACATGTCATGATTTATGTATGACGACCAGCGTTTTTGCTCCTGAACATTTTTGAAGTTGAATATTTTAATCTGAAGCTGATGCAGTACCCTACAATTTTAATAAGGTGCTAAAAATGAGTCAAACACATGACATGATGGTATGTACGTGATAGAATGGCTCATTTCTGCACAACAGTTGAATGAAAATATAGTAATTCAAGAATGTATTGGTTTTGAATGGTTCCTTAAATGGTAGTCAACTTTTTCTCACTTCCTTTGTTGACAAGAATGGAAAAGGACAAGCAGTCAAGTCGGTAACTCTGTAAAGAGTTCAAGTGATAGCGCACAAGCAGGAGTGCAGGTGAACTCAAGTTCAGTAAATAAACATTTCAAAACAATCCAAAGCCACCTAATGCATCTTGAAAATCTCTAGATCAAGACTCTTCGATTAAGGTGTATATTTTTTTAACGTATATATGATTGAACTGTAATAGCTGTTTGCTTTGTTGTTTAGCATGTGCTGGTTTTTTTAAGTGATTTGCAGCGGAACAATTGCAGGGACAGGCCCACCTGGAGCAATCTCGGGTTAATTGCTTTCCTTAGAGGCGTAATGGCAGTGGAGTGAGTTTGTAATCTTTGTATTGACACCATTAAATGTTACGTCAGATATTAAAGAACATACCGCTGTACAATATGGCAACAGTACTTTAGTCATAAACAGTTCAACAGACTACCACGTTTGCTTGGGTGCTTTTCTGTGAATGAGTGAAGGAAATATTTAGTTTGGTTGCAGTGAATGATTTCTGAGGCTGAGTTGATATGAAATGGGTTGAATAATACAGATGGGCGAAACGTTATAATTTACATTTATATAATGGTAAAAATTAACTGCACAATAAAAAACTTGGACTTATCGTAACAATAACAATAAAACCTGTAATTGGTTTATAATTGGCCTGAGTTATTACAGTGTTACTTGTGCAATAGTAAAGCTGGATGATTAATCGAAAAATAATCGAAAAATTTGATTTAATCTAATTAAAATTTTCCAGGTCAATTTTTTCCGTTACTTTCCCCACTGTATGTGGAGTCACATGACCTCGCTCTGTTGAGGCTAATTTATACTTTTGCGTCGAATGCATGGGTATGGTTCGGTGCAGTCTCGTACCTGCCCACCTCTCAAAAAATGTAACTACACATTGCACGTTTGCACTACATTGATGATGATTGAAAGCTGTGCCAGAGATGCCTTGAGACGGCATAATTTTTTTAAATAAAAAATAATAATTATTTACATGAAACTGTGTTTTATAGAAGAATACATTTCTTGCACTGTTTAAAATAGTTATTTTATTTAGAAGATATAATGCTTATTTTCTCATTTTAAAGTGACTGTTGGTTTTAAATAAATGAATAAATTGTTCATTAATTCTAATCAGGTTAAATTGTTCAGTTAATCGAGATTTAGATTTTAGGCCAAATTGCCCAGCCCTATGCAATAATTTTGCATGTTCAATCCAGTTTACAAAGAGATTTAGTGACATCACTCTCAATTCAAAACACCAGTTTGAGTGTTTGATGTGTGTGATTTTTATGTTTTTATTAAAATGAATTTTTTTTGACCAGATATGGTATCATTTTAGCATCGATATCACAATGTGATCATTCGCAATAGTCACATCGCAAAAGTCAAAGTCAGCTTTATTGTCAATTCAACCACATGTATAGGACATACAGAGAATTGAAATTCCGTTACTCTCAGACCCTAGGTGCCTAGCATAATATTAATTAAAAAAATACAGTTTTAGAAAGAATTGACAATAAATACAGTTATATAAAATGTAATCTAAAAAAATATACGTAAAAAAAAAATTGTAAGCAATACAATTACATTTAAGGGCATATGGCAATGAGTGCAAACCAGAGTTGTATAGATGTAAAACAGTATATAGTGCAAAAAGGCTTGTAAACGATAGTTATGATAAAGTGACTGTCATAGTGTATAGGGAGGTAGTATGATGTGAGTGTGCAATGTTGAGTTTGTATTATAATTTATCATTTGCGTGTGCTTTTGAGGCCTGTGACTGTTTTCAGGGATAAGAAATGGTGCTCTTTGTAAACTTTAATGATTCATTTATATTTTTTATTATTCAGTTACTGTACCTGAATAATGCTAAACTCGGAAAATATTGTAACATGGTTTATTTCAACTGTATATTTTCTCTATTGTATCGATCTGTGCTTGTAGATTGTTTATTAGATTTTTTTTGCTGATGCACTCCCACAACAGATTCAATCTAAAAATTTGCATTCTTTATAAATTGGTCAAATTTTATTCATATTGCAAGATATATTGCAGAATAACAAAATATTGCAATGTTAGATTCCAATATCGTGCAGCCCTAGTTTATCTAATTTAATTTCACATAATGAAGCAGTAATCTTATATTTTGGGTTAATCAATACAGTAATAAAAGTTAGGTCAATTAGCATTATATTATAAATATACTTCATGCTTATAAAATACCCAGAAATGCTTAAAGAACACAATTAATCCAGATATTGCCACAGGCCTCTGTTTATTGTCTTCATATTGGATCCATTTATCAAAAAAAAATTTATCATCATCTTTATCCTCTTTACTGACCTTACAGTGATATCTGAACATAATTGACAGTTGTTGCTAGAAGGGATACAGCTGTGGTTGGAAGTAATTGTATTTTTGTATATAATATAGATAATCCTTGTTAACTTGCAGCTGCAGTTGTATCCCTTCTAGACTTTATCGTAGCAGATGTCGTCTTCAATAACAAACTGTCTAGAAATGTTAAATATGTGCGAGGGTGCCCTCTAGCATTCTGTATGAATGAAACAAAAAAAATATTTATCATAGACTGTAAAAGATATGATGTAGTATCTGTGACGTCACCCATAGGTTTCTGAAGAGTGCGAATGAAGTTACAAGTAGGAGCAAAAGAGCAAAGAGGCAGAGTATCAGTGGAGCTACAGATGCCTGCTAGCATTTTGCTTAGACGGCTTTCCTTTGGGAGAAACGCTTAATACTTCATTACCTGCGATTCGTTTGTGTTCTGACCACATGTCCTCGGTTGTACACTATATCAATAATAGGGCTGTGCAAAAATATCAATACATCTAACTATCGCGATAATTTCTTTAAAGATAGTGCATCGATAGTCCAACCTCAAGTATCGATTCAAGTTGTGCCAAACAACCTCCTCTTCTGCTCCTGTAGATCTCCCTAACTCGCGAAAAAAAAATGGCAAGTAGTACGGTATCACAAGTAAGCAAGAGTGAGCACGGCGGAAAATATTAAGGTGCCTCCAGCTTTTAGAGCTGACGTGTGACTGCACATTGGTTTTAACGCTATACCAGGGAGTACTGAATTAGACAAAAAAAGCCATTTGTAAGCTTTGCAATATATATAGTTCTCTGTTCAATCACACTGTGCAGTTCTCATAAATTGGAATGAATGGAAATAAATTGCAACTAGAATTTTAATTTGTCTGCTGACTTTATCAAGTTGTCAATTTAATGTGACGCACATACTAATACAAACTATTGCAATATATCACAATATTTATTGTATCGCAATATAGTGTATCGTGATTGTATCGTGATATATTGTATCGTGACCGATGTATCGTGATATGTATCATATCGTGAGGCCCTTGCCAATACACAGCATTAATCAATAAGTGTTTAGTCTTTTAAAAAAACACTGTTGTAATACATTGAGCCACTAAACATTGTTCTTATGACATTTTTCTACAGGAGGAAAATGCAAATTACTTCCAAATACTTCAAATATAGTCTGTGTTAGTAAATCCAAGGCTATTTATGAAATCCAAGCATAACACTGTATGACAGCGTTTTAGATGACTGTTCTATATCCTACAGCTAATCAATCTGTCAGATTCTGGAATGCTTTACAGGTCTAAAGAAGATTCTAAAGGATAAATTATCTTAAGTAAAACAAATACATTTATAGAGATGGTAAATAAGAATTGCACTCGCCTGGGAAATGGAGGCAACTTGAATGGTTTGTGAACACAATTGAGTGCACACAGCATACTATATTATCTGATAATTGCAGGAAATAATTCCAAAAGGCAATTCACTGTGTAAATGTACTTAAAACAAAACAAAAATACAATGTATATGCTGAGTTCAACGGCTAATCAGTCGGAATTAGCTGAGGTGACATGACCAGCGAGACCTAGCTGTCACTCAAGTGGCCACTCCCTTAATTATGCAGACTTAATATAACTTAAAAATGAAACGGATGAGTTATAAAAAAAAAAATCACTCCTCTCACAGTTGTCATAAAGGGTAATATTAGCTATATACATCAAAGCCATCTTTTGTACCAGACTGTAAACATGTTTTTATCAGCTGTAAAATTGGCATTGCCAATTTAGCATTGCAGTCAGTAAACATCTGGAGTTCCTGGAGCCAGCCCCCAAAGGCGAGTCGATGAATTGCAGTATCAGTTACTTTCGTATTGGCTTCACAAGTGAGAGCGGGATGTTGTCGCTTGATTTTAATGTATTCTCGTCAGTACTTGAATCCTGCAAAGTTTGTTTCTAATCTGCTTCAGCGCTTCTGTTGGTGAAGGTGAATTTTGGTGTTTTTGTCATTTGTATTAAATCTGAACAAGTCAGATGTTTCTAATATAAAAATGAAAGAATTCCCTCTAGCCATTGCCCATGGTGTGCTTTTAGTTGTTTGTGTTTGCATTGATTGTAATGGTGATGCCAATAGAGCAATAGGGTCTGTAATTTTTTTGTGTGTTTTGAAATGTTTGAAGTATTATAACTCTGTATCATTAACTCTGTTTACTTCATGGCATTCACCAGCAACATGCAGGGCTAGAAATTTCGACCGTTTTGGTCGCATATGCGCCTGAAATTTTATCTATGCGACCTCAAAATATATTTGGGAGCATTTGTGCGACTGCATAAAATGGATGTTGTGCGACCAGTTTTCACAGCAAAATGTTTACCACATGCGTGGAATTAGGAGGCATTCACGCATAAAGCATCTTTGCACCTAAAAACAACAAACGCAGCACTCAGGAAGGGTTTCAAACAGTTGACATGTCAACCTGCTGCTGTAAACAAAGCTCGCAATGCTTGCCCCGCCTTTAAGCTCTTCTTATTGGCCCACTGCGCTAGCACAGATCGCGAATGGATTGGTTAATATCAGCTGTCAATCAGCCCTGACCTTACAGAATAAACAGTGTTTCACCAGATCCTGTATGTCAGAAACTATATAACTTTACTGCTGAGCAACTCATTTTATCATGGTAAAATAACACAGAAATCGAATAATAACACTTCTGTCTCCTGCCGAAGCTCCAACGTCTGCTTTGAGAAACTGTCAATCACAGCTGTCAATCCCGATGACACGCCCAGCACTAAATTTCTTCTCAAAACATACTTTTTACAAAAATTAAGATCTGCACCTATATATTATGATCTTAATCAGATTAAATTAATCAAAAATCGCTGTTTACATGGTAGACTCTTAATCAGAGTATTGTCTTAATAGCATTAAAATCAGATTATTGGTGTCCATGTAAACATACTCATTGCCTGCACACAAAAGTACACCCTACTTCACCATTTGGGATTTGACTAAATGTCAGGGGAACATGTGCGTTAAGAGCAGGTGGCTTACCTCCTTTAGACAGTGAGACTTCTGAATGGTAATTGCATGCAGAACATGCACAGATGACTATAAAACACTTGGATTACTGTAAGACTTTTAAATCATTTTTAGTTGCTTTTCTTAGGAATATGGGAATACAATTGTTGTCTTTATTTAGCTTGGCAGACATCTTGCAAACTGTTGTCATTAATGTGTAATATTACAGGGCTCTGTGCTAACATGTTAGGAACCTTCACACCATGCACTGTTGTTGTTTTTTTGGTCAGAGTCAAGTCAAGTTTTTAAAAAGGCAAGTTGTATTATGATATAATATATATGTAGATACTGAATAACTGAATTAAGATATTTTTCACATGTAATGTTCTCAGAGAAAGTCCCTACTGCAGCCCTGTCTGACCATATCATTTTAATACTGCTTAGACATCTTACTAACTTTCAGAATTTATTCACAGATCTGTTATATAATGCTTTATTATGTAAGAGATCAGTAGCTTGTGACCATTCAAGTTTGATTATTTATGTATAAAACATTTACCAGACCTTCATGCATATTTGAATGCAGTTTCTCTAATGATTTGTTTGGGATGTTCATTGTAGTGAACTTTGTTAGTTGCTGAAATCAACATCAACCGTATAGCAATATATTATGTGGAGAATATAAACTTTTTAATTGGAGCATGCTGTCATTTTACAAGATTCGTTAAGGTTTTGTTCATGAATATTTATTGTTCACCTAAAAGGATATGCTGTTAAGTGTGAGCTAATCAAATGAGAATAGACGATGCCTACTATTATGAGGGCATGGTTCATGAATATTAATTAAGCTACTTGATTGAATGCTCCTGCAAGGCTGTGGATTCACTTTTGCATGACCTAATTAATGTTTTTGCTCTTATGTTCTGATGTCATGTCAAGGCACACGTAAAGGACTCATTTTGTTTTAAGAACAAGTAGAAACAGAAAGCAAAGTCTTGAGACATGATTTTAAAAGGCAAACATCTTTTAAATGAAACATTTCTTTTATCAGGGAATGAGATGGTGGTAAACAATAAAAATGAATAAAGATGTAACAGATTGGCTGTTGACTAAATAAACACAAACTGAATACAGGGTTATTTGATTGCAGTTGGTTTTTTGGTCTTGCTTGTGACTTAAGTTTTACATGCATACAGCAGTGCCACAAAGTCATTTTTCTCATTCAACAAATGTGAATTTAATGCTTTGCTGTAGGGTTGCATGGTGTACCGGTGCTATGGCAGTATCACGATACTGTGGCTCCAAAATACTGGTGGTGCTGCTGTAATTTGTAAACGGTAGTATCGTAGTTTAACAATCTATCTACAATAGATAATGTTGCATGTGGAAAAGTCACTAAAATGTTCAAATATGCAACAATAGACCATTTTATTTTAATAGTCTCTGGAGCCCTTTAAGGTTGCACGTTTTCTGACGTTTCGAACGCACATCTGAATCGGTTCATTTCTGTTCCTGTCAATTTGATTTAGTAGATCCAACAACTGCAACAATCTCTTAAAAAGAATGACTCACAATGTAAACATTTTTATTACTTTGGATTCTAACCTGATAAGACTGAAAAATAAAAACAACAGTGAAAAACCCAAAAAAGCAACAGGAAACATTAAAACTATTTTTGGCCACTTGTCCACTTCATATGTGGTGCATCCCAAATCGCATACTTATGCACTATTTAATGCCATTTTGTAGTATAAATAGTGTAAGTAGTGCATTCACACTGAAAACTCTAAAACTAATAAGTGCACTCTAATTACCCGGATGATCCACTTGTTCAACTGGTAAAATGAAGTGCGTTATGATCATAGACTGTAAAAGATATGGATGTAGTATCCATGACGTCACTCAAAGGTTTATGAAGAACCCAAAAGAAGCTACCAGTAGGCGTGGCCAACCGTTGACATTTTGTTCACGCGTCATTGCACCAACCGGGGCATACCAAACAAGGGCAAAGAGGCGGAGCGTGAGCGGAGTTACAGGCGCATCCTGGCATTTTGCTTAGACTGGCTTTTCTATGGGAGAAACACTTAATACTTCATTACCTGCGACTCGTTTGTGTTCTTACCACATGTGCTTGGTTGTACATTACATCAGTAAAGTGTTTAGTCTTTTAAAAACACTGTTGTAATACATTGAGCCACTAAGCATTGTTCTTATGAAGTTTTTCAACAGGAGGAAAGTGTGAATTACTTCCAAACACTTCAGATATAGTCTGTGTTAGTAAATGGAAGGCTATTTATTAAATCCAGGCATAACACTGTATGACAACATTTCAGATGACTGTTCTAGAGCCTACAGCTAATCAATCTGTCAGATTCTGGAGTGCATTACAGGTCTAAAGAGCATTATAAATGATCTTAAATAAAACAAATACATTTATAGAGATGGTATAAGTATATGATTTTACTCACCTGGGAAAACGGAGGCCATGTGAATGGTTGGTGAGCAAAATTAAGTGCACACAGCATGCCATATTATCTGATAATTGTAAGAAATAACTCCAAAAGGCAACTGACTGTGTATAAAGTCATATAAAACAACACAAAAATACGATGAATATGCCGAGATCAGCCGGAATCAGCTGAGGTGAAGTGACGGCGACCAGCGAGAGCTAGCTGTCACTCAAATGGCCACGCCCTTAATTATGCAAACTTAATATAACCTAATATAAAGGAAACGAATGAGTTATAAAAAAAATTCACCCGCCTCACAGTTGTCATAAAGGGTAATATTGGCTATTTGAACCAAAATTGTTCTTTGTACCAGGCTGTAAACACCATTATTTCTGCTGCAAATTTGGCCATTTTAATGGCCAGGACTAGTGGAATTTTGATAAATTGCAGTTTCAGTTACTTTCGTATTAGCTTCCCGAGGGAGAGCGGTAGCTTGCCGCTTGGTTATGATGGACACTTCACGCACTCAACAACCGCAGCTTTGCAAATGTAGCGGAAGGGGCGGAGCTATTGACAAGCATATGTCTCAAACATCATAATTCAACTTCAGAATTATTAATAGTTATATTCTGATGTCATCACTTTACTGTGAATTATCAACCAGGACATATTTAAAGTCTATTCGAGTCCACCATTCCAAGTCTATACAAAATTCAGAATTTCAACCAACAGTAGACCTACACATAAGCCTAATGTTATTAGAGTTGTGTTACCATATGTTTGAGAATTATTAATAATAATAGCTTACTCATATTAACCTTTATTTTACATCTACAGAATCGTGAGAAAATCGTGATCTTGATTTTAAGCAAAAAAAAAATTGTGATTCTCATTTTAGCCAGAATCGTGCAGCCCTAGTGACAACCCTACTTTGCTGTAGAATAGTCCATTCATTAGTACTTCCACAAATCGTGGCCTGCTCTTATGAAATAATCAACTCCTGTACCGTTTTTCTTCTTTTTTCCTCTGCTTTTGTTTGTCTTTTTATTATTTCACAAAAATGTTTAAATGGACAAAGATAAGTTAAACTAGTGTGGACATGGTTCAGTTAAAAGTACACAATGAGTATGTATACATGGACATCAATAATTTTAATGTGATTAAGACAATAATCTGAATAATAGTCTATCATGGAAACAGCAATTTTTTATTATTATTATTTTTTATTAATTGAAGTCATAATCAAACTAAACAAAAATCGAATTAAGACATGTAGAGTTTGCCGATTTTAGTACCATTATTGAAGTGCAGTACCAACATGTACACAGCAAAATTATTACCGTCATGTACGACTTTTCGCCACATTTTGCGAAAGGATATTCCTTACGTATGCAGCTGTTTAACACCATTCTCTGCAATGACCAAGTCAATGAAGGACCACAGACAAACACATCGCGAAACACTGAGTTTTTTCCCCCATACAGTATGCGGTATCAAATTCCATTAAAACACCAGTTCTTACTTCGCACTCGCATCCAACACCTCAGTTTGTCACCAGGGCATGAATGAAAGTGAAACTGTCGAACTGCTGTTAAAGTCGGAAAATTCTAAATGAAACACTCGAAGTTACATGCAACTCAAGAGGAAACAAGGATAATGTGGTGATGCAATGACGTTAATCGAATTGTGCTATAACATGTAAAACGGGATCATGAAAGAAACATTCAAAAAGCAGCTCATGTAAACACCTTAATCATACTATTGTCTTACTTTGATTAAACCAAATAATTCAATCACTGATGTCCATGTAAACATAGTCATTGTAAGTTTTTGTTTGCTAATTTCTTAATTGAATTGACTTTGATTTCATTTTTAGAGGGTGTCTTGGGTGAGGAAATTGTCTTTTTAAAAGTGTGGTTTAGGGATTGTGCTGAAGTAGGTGTTTGAATGAGTGTAAAGAATGTTTTCAGTGCTTTGAGGTATTTTCTACATTGATTTAGATCAAATTGCTTTTCTTTCTTTGAGAGCGCCATTATATTTGCTTGTATGTGCTTTTATCAAAAGTGATATTCAATGTATTCATTCTGTCAAATTCACACCCATGATTACCTTGATGTATATTGTAGACATTATTAACTCTTTCCTTGTACTCCTGTCTTTATCTGTTAACCTTTTTCTGTGCGAGTCATTTATAGGGAGTGAATTTTAAAAAGAATTTACAATAATATTACAATTGTAGTTTGCACAGATAGACCTTCAGCTATTGTCCTCTCAAGTTGTACCACACAACCACACAAGTTGTACTTCAGAGATGTATCTGTTCTTTAAAACATACTCAGTATTGTTTGCATTGTTTTAAACAATTACTATTTATAAAACACACTTTCATTCTTCTTGTGCTGTTGTGACAATTGAGCCGGCCTTTTTGTTGGTTACCTAATGATCTTCATTGTTAGTTTTGTTTTTAGCAGGTAATTGTGCAAGTTGTTTGCGTCCTTACTTGTCCTGCTAACATTAACTTTTTTTTCTTGAAGTGTAAATCGATTGGTAATTGATTGTCTTTAAGTGATAATGTCAACATTAATAAAACGTATTGTAAACATGTTGGGAGCAATTTTAATAGGACTTTCCACAGCCAAAGAATGAACATAATTCTTTCTAGAGATGGGTATTGCAATCAGTTCGGCAAGTCAATTAGATTCTTATTTATGTAGGTAAATTTGATTTTGATTCAATATTGATTTGTGATTAATATTGGATCAATTTGAGTGTGCAGACAAAATCTATAAAATAATATTAAGTCTGGTAACTTAAACTCTCTTACTGGGTATATCACTTTAACACTTGCATTACTTACTACATTTTTTAGAGTCTGCAATTTTCGAGGAGTTAGTTTGTTCTTTTATTTTAATTAACAATTGTTGTAACCTCAAACCATAAGATGTGGTTTTCAGATTTTTAAGGTATATCTAACAGTAATTTTTAGGTGCTCAAACTGAATAATGTAATCAAATATAACATTGCATTCTGTATTTAAACTTCCCTGTATCAATTAAATTAAGGGTATTTACAGAAATTACTGTTACAACTTAGAGATTGGTGAGTGATTTCATTATCTTTTGTAGTTTGATTAATATTAAAAACAGCAGAAATAAGATGTTTTCACTTTAAGAATATACAAAGATTACCACACTTCACATGTTCAAATGATGGCACTTCTGAAATCTGGACCACATGTTCTCTTTGTGCCTTGAAGTTTACATAACAAAAGCTTAAATTAATTTAGTTTAGATGTGGAGAGAGATGTAAAATGTGCTCTTTTGGTCTATACAATAGGGTAATGACGATGTGAATGACTGGACGTACAGCAGTCTGACTGAGTTTACAAGGAGTGACCCGGTTTAGTCCACTGAATCAGCTTGCATTTATGGTGGTGTGTTCAACTGTCACTACTGTGCTTTTGAATTTGGAATATTGAATCTATATATTTTTATCCAATCCCAATAGTTTTTTCTGTCTGTCACTCTTATGGCTTCTTGAGCAGTCTTTGACTATTCAAAGTTGTCAAGGTACCCAGACTTTCTGCTGTCAGTTCAATTTCTTAAATGGTTCCAAAACTGGAACAGAATATTTGTTTTATTCCTGAAGGAATATGTTTTTAATGAATCAAATGGAGATGCAGCGATGATAGATTTTGGTTGTACGAAAAATAATCACGATTTTAGGGTTATAACGATTATTATGCATTGATTAATTTTAAAAAACACTTAACAATTTAGTAAAGCACATGTAAAAATCCTTAAATTTTAAAGTGTTATTTATTGCTGCTCAGTAACCAAATAATACAGCACATAATAATAATAATAATAATAATAATAATAATAATAATATTCATAAACAATAGTCAATTTTTTTTATAAGTGAAAAGGTTTTTAGCATTTAAACACAAGTAATAATTTTACACTGAAAAAAATGACAGAACAATAAATAAATTAATTAATAAATAGTATTTGTCTAATTTAAATCTAAGCTCTATATTAGCTATGTATTTTCATTTTAAAGAGAACAAATGTAGTCAAAGGATGCTGAACCTCTGTCTGAAAGGCACTTTTGATCAACTATATTACAAAATTGTTTGGTATTGTCCTTTTGTATTTTTTTCTCAATGGAGTAGAATTGTGTATACAAAGAATAAAGCTGACTGGTCAGTTCTTGTCACGTGACTCGCTGTGCGCTCCCAGCATTTTTTCAACTAGTTGCACCTGGCAAGTTTGAGCGCCACATGTGTGTTGCTGCCAATTTGCATGTGCAAGCCGGGCTCCTCCATTGAAAATAACGAACTTGCATGTACAAAAGCCGGGATATGTGAACAGCCCTGAGTTAATAACTTCAGCCATAGTTAAAATCAGCCTTTAATCCGGTGTGCGTGCATATTAGCCTTGGTGTATAAGCTCGGAACTGTAAACTAGTGCACATTTGGCATAACATTTAGTCACAGCTGTTTTGTTACGTGCAGAAACCTTTACGATTAACTAACCCTGATAAATTAAAGTGTGATTAATGGTGAAATCGGTTAATCGTTGCATCCCTAGAATCAATCGAGCGATTTAATAATCTATACATAAAACCAATCTTTTTTGTTTCTTGTTTCTAAATGAATCAGTCATTATAAATGAATGATTCAGTTAATCACAATTATTGAATAAAAAAAAAGTTTTTTTGTTTTCACACACCGCCATAGCGAAGCCCCATATTGGCCATGTAGGACCGCCTTGTATGGTGGTCTGTTGTTGTTATTGCCCCATGTTATTTTCATGCAAATTTGTCTTGCTTTTACTCTTTTGCGCCGACTGTTTGCCTGTGCACAGCTCAGTCTGGAGGTCTTCCCATAGCTGATGACAGAACATGTCCTCCGAGACGTCCGTTCTCATTACCTGCGGTGTCTGGAGCGGGCAAACATGCTCACTTTAGCTATCATGACTCAGTGTGCCTGAGTGACTCAATGCACTTGCTGAAACATTTGAGATTGTTGCATGTAGGTTTTTTCTAGTTTTTTCGCCGCTCGTTTCCTTCACAGCCGAGTTTGCTTTTGTTTAGGTACAACGCATCTGTCTTTTTTCTCCCCGTTTAGCCTTCTGTCCATTTGTCTCTCTGTCCATCTCTGGTGTTCTTGTTTTGTAGTGCATGTCCTAGCAGAGCCTCTCGGCTGATCGGGCTTTGTTTCAGACTGAATGAGCGCAGTGTGGAGGCAGGCTGGCGGATAAACAGCAGGATCTGCAGCACATCTCGCTCTCCCACTTACACTCTCTCTCTCTTTCTCCCTCACAGCGCTCCACAGGAGGGAAAAAGCGTGATGAGCTTCTCTGTTTACTGGCCTTTTCCTCTCTGTTGAGCTGCATGCATGTATTATTACACTGCCTTCAGAGGCACACAAACAAGCATTTGTGCACAAGAATTAGCTACTCCTCAGAGAAAATCTTCCACCGCTTTTGTGTCCCCCTACTCTGCGTGCGTAATTTAGAGACTGCAGGTTTTTCATTTCCCTTTTCGTCGGTTTGCTGTTTAAGCCAATGCCGAATCATGCCCAGCTCATGGTCTTTTGGTAATACGATTGTATTCTGCGCCCCATGTGGATATGGGTTTGGAAGGAGTTCTGCTTTCTTGGTCTGGACCCTCACCAAATAGGAGCAGAAATTCCAGTTGGCAGACGGATGAGATGAGAGATGCTATTAGGCAATGACAAGATACTGTCTCTGTGCCTTTTGGCAGAATGAACTGCTCAAGTTGTGTTGCATTGCAAATGAAGAGAAGCACTCGTAACATGCTCAACTGTTTAAGATCCTTATCACTTAAAGATGAAACCTTTGCTCTGTCCACTGTAAACAGCCTTGGCATGATGAAAGTTCTTGTGCTATAAAAGATAACGAGGGCAGATGTATTGTCCCCTTTACTGCTCAGCTTGTTAGTCTACCAGGAATGGCACTCGTAATGCTTTTTACTTGCGTAATGAGACTTATTTCAGAACAGAATGATCGGGAGACTTGTTTTTTATCCTCTGTGAAATTTGTGGACCATTATATTAAAAAAAGAAGCCTGTATTGACAAGTGGTTGGAGGTTAAATAAATATTTTGTAGGGCAGTAGGGCTGGGCGATATTGTAAAAAAATATATATCACAATATCATGTTTCATATCATTCGATATTGATAATTATTGAATATTTTTAAGAATCAATTTAGGAATATTAGACTTTTCTTTATTTAACCACTTTATTTTAATTTACCAACATTACTAAGGCAAATAGTTCTAATAGTCAAAAACTAAAATATTTAAACAAAATATCTGATCTCTTTATGATAAAACAAACATAAGTGTAAAAGAGACTCTTTGTAAATGTGATAAATAAAACATTACAAAGTGTGTGCAATGGTAAAGTCTAAATGCTGAACAATCAAAGCAAACTTTACGGTAATCAACATATGTAGGTGTGAATAATAATGATACAGTAAACCTCAAACTCTGTCAACAAAACAAATTATGATAATCAAATCTGAGCTGTCAAGTAAAGAATCCAGCCATCATTATTCAAATACATATCACAACATTACAAATTATGAAGTTGAATGACTACATTACCCCCTATGCTAAAAAACCTTTTAGATGGGGAGCTAGTGGCTAGGATCCACAAGAAAAGAAACCAAAAAGCCACTCTAGTGACATCCTTACATCTTTTTTTGTTTGTTTACAATCTCCTCACTGCTGCTACACAGCACTCATTTTTACAAGTGTTGTTATTCTTAACTAAAGTGACAAATGCAAGCGTGTGGTTTCCTTCACCATTTTCTATAGTGTCTCTTGTAACTAGCAGACCATCAAGCGTTTTCTCAGAGGATTACAAATGGACAAATTATTGCTGCAGCTTCAATTCAAGTTTATGGAGAAAAGTAAAAAGCACTGCAATGTTTGGGTGTAATAAGGTAATTAGTCTACGTTACTGAAATGTGTATAATCTATACAAAGTGTAAAGCAGATTAGTTAGTTCTACTTGCATGAAATTTTTTGCAATCGCGGCATTCGGAAAAGTTCTGATGTTTTTTTTTTAACTAAGTGTACCCGGAATATGCGTGTGCATCACATGTGCACCCCTTGCACACCATGTGCTCGTCATGCAAGTCGCGTGCCTCCATTGGAAATGACAATCCCGCACCCTAAGCTTATTAGCAATTCTTCCAAGGCGTGTGCTCAGCAGCCACATTTTATTAAAACTATAGCCTTTATACCGAAACTTCATACCAAACTTTATTTTTGTTATTGTTATTAAAAATGGTGTTCAGTCAATAAATATTGATACCGATTAATCACCTAACCCTATGTCAGCCCTTTTGATGAATAAATTTTTTTTTGTCTTTGTTTAGAATAACATTAGGGTAAGTAGCACCCCCTCCCCCAAAACTTTTCTTTTTCATTTCTTTATTGATTGTTTATTGATTCTCTCGTTATTCTAGACTTGTTGCATTTGTTTTGCGATTAGTCATTGGATGGTGTTGTGCGAATCCATGTTCAATACTATATTTTTGTTTTGGTTGTTTGGAAGCATTTTTCAGTAATTCATTTAAATTTATATGGTGACATTTTGTTTTACCATAAAAGATTTTGCCTAGATCAAAATGAGGTAAAGGTGGTAATATTCTGATCATGTGCGCACATGCTCTTGTGCTGTGCCTGCAACTGAGTCATGCAAGCAATTTTAGCATCTTTAGTATTTACCTGATTTAAGAAAATTACAAATAACGAGCTACAGCATATTCTATGAAACTTAGGTTATTACAACATAAGAGCTAAATAGGCCTTTCACAGTAATCAATATATCGACTTATTGCACATTACAAGAACATGACCTCAATCATTTTTAGTGATGCAATATATTACCTATACATAAAAAACAATTCTAGCAACATTTTAGTTTATTGCACATACTCTCTATCTCTATTGGTGGTGTCAGTGTCATTATGGTTAAAAACATTATACTACTTACTATAATTTACTATAGTATATTTTCATGTGGGTGCCTGACAACTGACAATAGATCTGGTAGTAGATATCACAGCATCTGTTTCTATTTACCTTACCTTTTTTTTGTTAAAGTCTAATCTTTAATTGAAATCTGAAAATGCTTTTCCTGTTTTAGTTTTTTGTTTGTTTGTTTGTTTTTTTCATTTTAATTGTCATATTGCATATAACTTAGGTAATATAGTTTAAATATGTTAGCCACGCCCCTCCAACTGTCAGTTTTGACAACAAAACGAAATGGTGAGCAGGAGGAGTCTGTTAGGTTGTAATAACTCTCCCCAGACCCTTTTCCTAATCTTTTTGAATGACTTTACTACATCCATTCAGCCTGCGGTAAAAAAAACAAAAACGTTTCTCTAGGAACTGCGTCACAATATGAAAAAAATAACATTTATTATTATTTATTTGTTTAGGATATATATTTTCACATTCCGATTCCAATGCCTAATTATTAAATTGTTAAAATGACAAAAATTTAATTAAATATTCTTAAGAATAAAATATTGTGTTCTTTGGATGTGTACTTGCATTATGATGTTATTATTTTGTCGTTCTGGCATTATAATGAGTGGCATAAATTGACAATAATATAGTATAACGCCATATATGTTGGTGCAATATATCGTACAACAAAAATAGATATCGTGACTGGCCTAGAGCTAATACTTTAATATACAGTTAACAACCAGAAAACTTTAAATGCATTTTTTTTTATTTGCAGCTTTCTAGTTTTAATTTTATAAACCTTTCTTCATCCCCTTATTGTTCTCCCAGGGCTCCTGGTCTACAGATTTAATCCAACTTATTATAGTACATTTTCCAACATATAATAAAAAGGTACTTTGTTTCAATTCTAACTATCTTTATCATCTTAATTTTTTATATAGTGCTTTTGCCATGTCGATTGTGTTAAAGCAGCTTAACATAGAAGTTCTAATAAACTGAAATTGTGTCACTCCAGTTTGCAGAGTTGAAGTTCAGTTTAGTTCAGGCCAGTGTGGTGTAATTTTCACTATTGAAAGTCCAAACACTGAAGAGCAAATCCATTGATGCACAGCTCTGGTCATCAGACGATAACCGTTTTCAAGGTATACCATAGTTTGAAAAAAAAAAAAGGTTTTAAAACCGCCAACATTTTTTGCTATTACCATTCAGTATATGTAAGATTTTTTTTAAATGTTTTTTTTGTTTGTTTGTTTGTTTGTTTGTTTGTTTGTTTGTTTGTTTTTTTAAGGACAGCAGTATCTCCAGCAGAAAAGATATCCAAAGATGACATTTTAAATGGTAAAGACTCTAATGGTAAAGATTTTTGAAACTAATAAAAACAACAGAAGTCAATGATTCATTTGAATTATTTAGCCTAGCCTTTATGTTTACTGTTCCAAAATACTTAATTTTTTCTCAAAATAAAATGTATTGTGTTCAAAGGGGAAAAACGTTATTTTTACCCAGACATTTAAACAGAACATAGTTTAGAGCAGTAATCACAATACCATGAAAAAGTGCTATTTTTTTCCAAGGTTATCATACCGTCAGCATTTTATTCTTACGTATGCCTACACAGCTCCACAAGTCTCAGTGGCGACATAATTATAATCGCAGCAGAGTTGGAGATGCAACTAGCAGAAGAGTATCTTGTCATTAGTGAAGGCGATTGTGAAAGTGAAAACGAAGGTTTATAGGATTGCAGAAATCAATGGAAAATGAGTAGAAATGGCGGTTCGTTCTAAAGAAATACAAAGCAATCATCTGTAAATGAATCAATAAACAATCAAAGAAATACATATTTTATACTTTTTGGAAGAGTAAAGATCTGTTGAATTCTGTTCAGTTGAAAATGAATCAAGAAATAAAGCAGAGCAGAGCAAGAATTAATATGAATAAGTGTTACTGTACTCAATAAATTACAGAGTGATTATGCATGCTGCACATAACTGCCTACTTAAGTTTTGACTACAGCTGGAGGCAGTGCAAAATTTGACACGGCAAAAACCTAAAAAAAAGTGAATTCTATTAAAACCTAAAAGTTTGGTTTTGCAAGTTATTTAAAATGTTTTTCAATATTTTAAAGAAGAATTGTAAGATTTCTGCCTTGTAAGCTAAGGCAGTGTGTACAATAACAAAAAATCGAGTAAACGTTCCAGATTCTACACTTTCCACATAATCTATATATTGTGTATCTGTACATTTGATGTGAATAAACCTCACAATTTGTTTGTAAGGATTATTATTGTTGCTTCTAGATCAAAAATGTGATTGATGACCTTGACAATTTGTCAAGAAGATATATCAAGATGCAATTAACGTTCTGCAAAAATCAGTTGGCAATGGAGAATGTTTTATGTCAGTACAAGATCCCCCCCCCCCCCCTCCACCCCCCTTTTCACGTTTGAAGCTTTTTGCTACAATGAAATTAGCTGAACTTTCTGTTTACCTCCCTTAATAACCTCTCTTAGTAATTTGGATGATTCATCACCATTTTGTTATTGCTTAAGGAAAGCATCGTCTCCTTTTCTCTCTACAATGACCATTTTTGCTTTTATGTTGTCTGTTTATGTTTTTGTAATGGCTGTGGTGTGTAATGCAGGACTGAATAACAGAACCTGAGACGTTCCCTCAATCCCAACACAGGGACTCATTGTTGGCACTTTTGCTCCTCCATTAAAGCACACTTAATTAGTGCCATGTAAACAAATGGGACTTGCTGGGCTCCTATAGAAATGCGGAGTGTTCATTGAACAGAGTCTAATTTGTGTGTATGTGTGCACATGGTGAAGTGAGCGTGGACCACGATTCAGACTTTTTTTTTTGGCATGATTTACATTTACAGATTGTGCACCTGTAGAAACTGCTGTTCTCTGATGTCGAGAGTTGAAGAAAACATTTCCAAAATTTAATAAGCTCTTGTTATTAATGAACACTGCATTATTAAGAATGACAATAAAATAACTTTCTATGCCAAGTTGTCTTCATGAAACTTGTTTTTATCTTCCTGGGATTTGGAGAATGTAAAACACACATTTAAATTTTGATTGATTTGCTTATTCGTGTTTTTGGTCAACAGATGTTATCAGGTCTTTATTTGGATTTAGATCATAATCATTAATCTGTTAATCTCTGATGTTTTAGGGTGCTTTCATACCTGCCTAATTTGGGTCTGTTAAATTGTACTAGACTTTGATTTTCATAAGGCAAGTACTATTGTATGTAAGGCTACGTAAGTATTTGTTTACAGTGCTTTAGCAACAGCTCCTGAAACTTCTGCAATGACTTGTAATGCGCCTTTGCTATTTGTGGTGCGTTAATGAGACAATGGGTATTATTCACTAATAATTACATATGTTTTTTGTATGTATATACACATTTGAACTTCTCAGAAGGAACTTCCACTTAATTCACAGCACCTGTGTCAACAAATGAGTTTTTTTCCTTAAACTTGTTCTACTGTTAGTGAATTTGAAGTGTTCTAAATGAGTGCCCGTATGCACAAGGTTAGTCATTTGCATAATACACGGCCAAACAAGCTCCATGTAATGGCTTTCCGCAAAGCAGCACTTGTTCAGAGAACACTATAAGGAGACAAACTCTGAATTAGGAAGAAACAATTATTGCACCGAAAGAAAAGAAAAATAATAGTAATAAACATTTTGATATTTGATGTGGAACGCATTCTGAAATTGCGAGGTGCAACGTATTGCATTTTTGTTGAATTTAGAAAATACTCTTTTCAAAAGAACAAAGCGCTGCATGTTTTACGATGCTAGGCAACCACAGTGTATCAATGGTCCTGATGTTCAAGTGCTGAGAAAGTCAGAAAGCTGACTTTCAGCTGCAGGTGCACAGAGCGCGGAGTCAAAATTGCAAAAAACACGATGTCAATAAACACCAATTTTAAAAAGGCGCCTCTTGCCCACCCCTCCGAAAAAAAACAAAAAACATTTGCTGTGAACGGGCCTGAAGTAGGCATGGGACGATAACCGTTTTCAAGTTATACCGCGGTTTGGAAAAGTCAAGGTTTTCATACCGCCAAAATTTTCTCTAATACCGTTCCTAAGGTATGTGTAAGATTTTTTTTATTTAAATTTTTTTAACAACAGCATCTCCAGCAGAAAAGGTATCCAAAGATGCCATTTTAAATTGTAAATAAATCTGTGTTTTTGAAACCAATGAAGACGGCAGACGTCAATGATTCATTTTAATTATTTGGCCTGGCACGTTTACTGCTCCAAAATATTTTAAATGTTTCTCAAAATAAAATATATTGTGTTCAAAGGGGAAAAAACGTTTAGTTTTTTTACACTGAAATTTAAAAAGAATATATTTTAGAGCAGTAATCACAATATCGTGAAACCGTGATATTTTTATTCAAGGTTATCATACCGTCAGAATCTTATACCGGCCCATGCCTAGCCTGAACAGCTGTTTATTACTTTCAGGAAACATATCTGTACACTTTCCTGTCACAAGGCAAGACACAATAATCATCTTTTATATAAGAATATATGTAATATCAATTTTAGAGGTGTGAACCTACGCTGGTCTTATGGTTCGGTTACGATTATCATGCCATCGATTCAGTTCAATTCGATATCTCAGTGCAGCACGGTGCATTGGCGATGCTTTCCATATACAGTTTTATATTTTCTTCACAGCACAGCAATTCTTGTATTAATGTATAAATATGTTTCTATACTATTTATAATACAATTTTGTCCTTTAATACAAAGTCAGATGTTTAAACTGTACCTTTAAAAACTCAAGTACATGCATAGACAACATGAGCATTTATAGCAAATAAACAAATATAAAGATCCTGCTCGCTTTCTGAGCCTTGTTTAGGGAGTTCTTTCTTACACCCCTTTGATTGGTAACACGCTCAACAAAAACGGCTGCGATTGGCTCCAACGCTCTGGCACTGTTCACCGATGAGTAACGCTGATAAACAGCAGCGGCGATCACAGCTGATCCATGATAGACGCAGTGGAGAAAACTCACTCTGCAGTCACGCGCTCGTGTCTGTATCCAGAAGTATCGCTGTAACTCAATCGCAGTGAAAAAGGGGCTTCTGCTGTAAGTGTCAGTGAAAGACTGTCCAGCAAACCCACCCGCAGTGAAATTGTGCAGTTTCTTCATTTTTAAGTAGTTGGAGCATTGTAAATACTCACACTCGCCTCCCTCGCCATAGTAAGCTACAGCGACATAGCGCATATGAGATAAATGACGTCAGTACATAATAATCAGTTATGGTCTATTACAGAACCGATACCGAATTTTACGCGTCTGCATCATGGTGCACCGAATAAACAAATAACTTTGACACCCCTAATCAATTTGTAATGTCTTGTTACTTTTCATTCAGCTTGTAAATAACTAATTACATGTAGGTTTTTTATATATGCTAATAAGGCATACATGAGTATTGCATATGTGTGGTATAAGTTGTACATTTAGAATAAATTTTAATATGAAAGTTTTATTAATCATAATTCATTAATGAAAAATTTCCATACGCACATTTCGCACATACATTTGTGCATATGCATGTTTAGTGAATAAGACTTATTTGCAAGTTCCATCTGCAGTTTATTCTCAATTTGTAGTTTGTTTGAAGTGATGCAGTGAAGTTCTGTTGATTTATTCGCTCACATAAAATCTGACCAATCGAAAATCAGTTTAGGAAATGTGTTCAATGCCACAACTGGCCAATAAGTAATGTGGATGTTGTCACATGACTGCATTTTGGTTCATTTTATCTGGTTAGGACCAGAGCAATCAGTGTGATTATAAAAAAAATATCAAAACTGTAGAAAAATGATACAGCCTTTCATCTGTTGCCCTTAGCCCAAACCAAATTAACTGAACCACAGGTGTATAAGCACATGTCGAAAAAGTAAGTGACAGGCATAAATAATCTGCGATGTATTTGTTTGCTCTCATGCTACCACAAACCTGGTCATGCCATGTGCTTTGAAATGGAAGAACCAATCATGTTAGATACTTCAATACAATTATCGCGTGATACATTTATTAAAGTCTGCCTATTATGTTATGTTATCTCCCTATTATGAGACCAGAAGCAACAATCTGGTACTATCTGACCAATCAGAGCAGAGCATGTTTCTGGAAAGGAGGAGTTTAGAAAGAGCAAATCCTTGAACAAGTTATTTAAGGGTGCTTTCTTACCTAGATGTTTGTCCAGTTTGTCTCATTTGCCCAGTTATTGTATATTTCACATATTTGGCATATGCAAACCTGCAATCATGCTCAGATCTACGCCAATTCAATCGGTCTGAGGTCACTTGCATGAGGTTGTCTCGGCTCGATTGAAACAAACTCTGGAGCAGATCGATTGTACTAAGAAAGCAATATGATACAGCGAATGTATGGAAAAAGTCTTGCCTCTGATTTATATTTACTGACGATGTCTGTGGGTGTCAAAATTAAAGTGTACCTTTTTGCTTATGTCTTATTGCTCATCATCATAAATTAACACAACAACGTGTGACAGCTGAGAGAAATCTGTGGGACTCTGAAAAATAAACCCTGAATCTCTGACCGATGTGACTGGCACGTGACTCGCTTTATTAGTTTTGGTCCATTTAGAAACTGCTGTGTTAAAGCGAACTGCACCAAGAAAAAAAAAAAACTAAAGCTATACTTCCCTGTAGACATTCGATCTACAGGTGTGAAATTTTGTACACATATGGTGGAAAACAACAGCATTTATATTAGGATAATAGAGGTACAAAATAAACAATCTTAATGCTTTGATTTGATGTAGGATTACTATGTTTTGTTGCAGCGGCAAGTCCTGTCTCTGTGGTTAGTTTAAGCTGTTTCCTTTTTACAATCCCCTGCCAAACCTGAGAAGATTCACATCTGTAAAATGAAACTGGTTTTGATGTACTACTCCGAGTTTTTCAAAAAACAAATTGAGTGCGGAGCGCTTCCGAATGCCACAAAATCATAAACACAAACTCAGGAAGCAACTGTATTGTATTGTATTAAAACTTTATTGTATTGTATTTAAACTTTATTGAGACCCACACATTTTATTTATTTCTATTTGTATTATGTTTCCAGTTTAACAGTACTCATGCAGACAATTTGTGACATGATTATTTAAGTCTTTAGTTGTAGAGGTTGAAATTTGGTTCTTCGCTTCTTATCATATAAGTGGCAATTTCCAGGACAGGTAGCTTGGACGAACATTGCATACTAAGTGTAACACTGTCTGGTAAAAGCAATGCATGAAAACGGTTAAATTTCTTCATTAATGTATTTGATGAGATCAAACAAGTGAACAGCAATGACTGCAGTGAATGTGATCGTTACAGTGCTGTACTGAGCAATATAACCTTATGACGCTTCTCTTGTTTTAATAGGTTGCTGCTCCTGGTCATTTAACAATGGAATCTCATGTCCTTCCAGAGCCTCTTTATTTTGCAGCCCACGCTACAGCACGCCTGTCATTGTAAGAAATTCAGTCTCAGGTGGGTTTTCTATATATGTATTTAGGATGATGTATAGGACAGTCTCAGGAATTAATGCAAAACTTTTCCTATACGTCTCTGGAACTTGGTGCACTTGCTTGACCCGACTGAAGCAGAATTCATGGATTGTGTAAAGCGTTGAGATTAATCATGCTTGCATATAAGACTTTATTGGAATTGTAAAATGTATTTACTTTTAAATGAACCTGTACTTCCCTTGTTTCTCCCTCTGTCTTGAAATTTCAGCTAGCTGCTTTGTTCGGCGTGAAAGAAAGCTGTGCATGCATTGACCCTGAAATCATTAATCCTCCATATTGGAGTGCCATGTAGTGTCAGTAGTACCAAATGGTTGTTTTGTCATTTTTGCTTCTTGTGGGATCAGTCAATCCCTAGCTGTCCTTTTCAACAGCAGGGTGCCATCCTGGCCAACACTCCTTTCTCTCAAACCCAAACCCTTAGAGCTTGCTGTTTTGAGGCTTCATTGTTTCGAGAATCTGGCAGAAATCTCCAATTAAAGGACTGCTCTCGCTGCCTTTTATATTAAAAATAAGCCTTCCCAATCTTGAAGTTTCTCTCTTTTGCTGTGAATGTGGTTATTCAGCAGATCAACTGCTGTCCGTTTGCATAGCTGACCATTTATGCATCAGCCTGGGTGACTCACAGGTGAAGTCTTGTTGCCTTTGCTTAAAGGCCTGACTGTCACTGCAGCAATTTTTATGCATTTTCACATCCATAAACATCTTGAATAACTGCAGGTTGAGTGTTAAAAGCAAAGATTTGGAGTGGGTTTTAACAGCTGTTGGATAACTTTTATTTCTGGGTGATTGAATTTAATATATTTCATATATACTGTTGTTTAAAAATTGAGTCTCAGTGAAGATAGAAGGATGAACAGTAAGAAGAAATTTTTGTTCAGC
Organism: Danio tinwini; assembly: GCA_903798205.1. Lineage (NCBI taxonomy): Eukaryota > Metazoa > Chordata > Actinopteri > Cypriniformes > Danionidae > Danio > Danio tinwini. Next base: position 4,121 of record CAIGQZ010028266.1, on the reverse strand, counting down.
CAGGATGCAATAATTTAAAGAGTCCCCATTATGCATTAAAAAAGGTCATATTTGCCGGTGTCAATAGCTTAGTGGTTAAGTGCACCGACATATAGCGACCGGAGTTCGAGGTCCTATGTCGATCCTTCCCTCTCTTTGCTCTCAGTGCTTTACTATCTGTACTTCACTATCCTATCCCAATATAAAGTAAAAAACCCCTAAAAATAATTATTAAAAAAAAGGTCATATTTTGGTTTGGGGGGTCTCCAACACAGGCTGATATGCAACTCCCGGAATTTCACCCCCCCACTCCTCAACAAAATGTTGAGGAGCGGGAGGGTGGGGGTGAAATTCCGGGAGTTTTCCGGGAGACAGAACAATACGGGAGACGGGTCTGAAATACGGGAGACTCCCGGGAAAAACGGGAGTGTTGGCAGGTATGATCTCCCTAAACCTCTCACCTCTCCCCTCTCTTCAGTTTGCGCATGCATCCCCCCCTCCACCCCGCTCTAAAGTTCGCGCACACATACCCCCCACACCCATCTCCCGGAATTTAAGAACCAATTGTTGGCAGGTATGGATATGCATGCAGGGTCAAAAAAACACTTTCATTGTCTTGTACTATGAATTTATTGTTACCTAATTATCCCAACGACTCCCATATGATTAATTTGCGTGAGGCTAATCTGCTGTGATTGGTACGATGACCCAGACTGTTGTGATTGGTCGACTGGGTTCAGCGTGAGTTGCCCAACACGGCTATGAAGTAGCAGAGTATATGAGAGCCCAATGCAGGAATGCAATAAAGCAATGCAGTTAAATACCAGCATATTACTCTACTCTTAAACCTAACCCAAAGTAATAACAACAACACACATTCAGTGTTAATCCAAAAAGTGGTAAAAGTTGAACTATTTTGAAAATTGACCGCCCCCATTATTCAGTTAGTGCTGTGTTACACACTGTTTGGAAGGCCATTTTGAAAAACCCATAATAGGGGCTGCTAATTGAAGCTGACTGTAAAGATCATTTTAATTCTACATTACTTTATATCCGTAAAGAATAAAGTATCACAGTTTCTAAGAAAATATTAGTGTAAGTTCACCCAGTGATGACAATTATGTTATTAATTACTCACCCTCATGTCAGTCCCAACTCCTGAGACCTTGGTGTCTTTAGTACACAAATTATGATTTTAGGAGAAATCTCAGAGCGTCCTCATCTTCCATATACAGTACAGCAAGGTTTTTGTTCAAAGTCCAGAAAATACCAAAAACAATTCTCAAAACAGACCGTATGCCTTCAGTGGTTCAATCGGAATGTTATCAAGCTACAATAATACTTTTCTGCACACAACAAAAATAACGACTTTAATAATTTCTTGTCCTCAATGTCAGTATATTACACTTATTCATGAGAAAGCTGTGCATGCCACACTTGGTCTTAGGGCTGCACAATATATTGTTTGAGCATCGATATCGCAATGTGTTCGTCCACAATAGTCACATTGCAAGTTATGCAATGTTAAGTTAGGATTGTACATCAAAACAAATGAGATTTGTGGAGATACTGCAGAATTGAACCTTAACAGAGCGAAAGTTTATCATCTGCATGCATTTTTAGGGCCTGTGAATGTGTAAACAATCGAAGAGAGTTTAAAGCATTTAAGTAGTGCATAAAGAAGTTTCATAAAGATTAATTTTATTAAATTATTTATACGGTGAAGACTGTACAGTGCTATTTTACATTTTGATTATTCAATTTCTGTACCTGAATACTGCTGTTCTCTCCAGAAAACCGTAAAGCACGGTTTATTTCACTTTAATATTTGCTCAATTGGGTTGATTTATGACTGTGGTTTTGTATATAATAAATTACATTATATATTTATATTTCACTCCCCTGTAAAGTCATCCCAAGTAATGAAGATATTGCAATGTAAAATCTTTCCAATATCATGCAGCCCTACTTGGTCACCCTCCTCATGTATTACCTTGGATGCATTTTTGCTTTATTTTTTAAAAAAGGAAGTTGCACTCTGATATTTGAGATATTCTGGTATTCTGATATTACATCAGTGCACAGTGCTAGTAAACATGCACAATATACTGACATCAAGGAGAAGGAACTGTTGTTATTTGTCATTATTTTAGTTTTTTGTGCGTACAAAAAGATTTCTTGTAGATTGATAATATTTCGATTGACCCACTAAAGGCATATAGACTGTTTCCTTTAAGCTAGGGATGCACTGATATGCATTTTTTGGCAGATGTCGATAACGATAACTCTTAAGATTTGCAGGCCAATAACCGGTGTATTATAGCAGATAAATATAAATATTTCTAAATGTTATATTTTCGTACAGTAAACAACCGATTTTATTTTAGAAACCTAAAACTTAACATAAAAGTTTGAACTGATCTCATGAACTGAATAGCCTACGATCTCACATAAATCAGCATGCCAAAAATACATTTTTTTCCTTTTCTTCGCATAGCAAAGTAACATGTAATTTAACTGGTGTATAAAAATAATAAGTTAAACAACAAAATGGGGTTTAATTAACAAACAAGTAAAATAAATGGATATATTTTAAATAAAATGAAAATGATATAATAACTGAAAAAGCTTAATACAGATTGTATGATTTACTTTAGAAAATGCAGCATACATTCATCCCATTTAGATTCTACACATGTAGGTGCTCTTTGTCAATCAGACAACACTTTTATGTTCGTTCCTGCTGTCTATCGTTAAAAGGTTAATGATAAATTGCTGTGAATTTAAAGCTTTAACTGCAGGCCCTGTGTGATGCGTGTGCACGCGAAGAGTCAGATTGTCCTCTGAGTCAAATTTTGATACAACACCTGAGCATTGAGCACAGATGACTTTATGACAAACACAGTACATAATATAAAGACAGAATGTGGCGGATGGTTGAGAACCCCTGGATTCAGTGACTGGCACTCGTCTATTCTGCTGCTGTTTGGAGTGCCGTAAAGCTCTGTTGGCTCACTATGTGTGTGCGTGGTAAAAGCCATCACGTTACAATCATAAATATCTTGATCAAACTAAATACAATCTTACATCAACAACACATGGCAAGCAACATGTTGATAATAACAAATAATCATATTAGATTACAAACAACCCAATGAGTTGTTTAGCAGGTGTGCATTTCTGCTATTATGTTTACACATGTAATATTTTTCCTGAGGCGATTTAAACCAAAATACACAATGACACTCTCAAACATATCTACAATAATAAGGAATATGGTTACTTACTGAGACATTAACACACAGCAATACCACACAAAGAAAGGACGGACTTTGAAGGAATAAACAATGTGAGAAAAGCTCCGTTATACTGCACTTTGAAGAATAAACAATGTGAGGAAAGTGCTGTTATACTGTAGTGGACAATTTTAAACAAGTTCGACCCACGCATGCGCCAGGCAGGCAGTTCAGTACAATCACATAACCTATCAGCTTAAAGATATCATCGTAATTTTTATTGGACAAATAACGATAACATAAAAAGTAGCATTTATCAATCAATAACGATATTGCCGCCGATATATCGTGCTTCCCTACTTTAAGCAAAAGTTTTCAATATTGATAATTATAAGAATGATTCTTGAGCACTAAGTCTACATATTAGAATGATTCCTAAAGAATCATGGTACATGCTGAACATTCAGATTTGTCTTAATAATATCTCTAAATACAATTAAAACAGTATTATTTTAAATTTGCAATAATATTTTACAATGTTGCAATTTTTGTGTATTTTTGTACCATGCTTTTTTTAGTGGTTTAATCATAATGCTAAAGTGGACAATGCTAAATACATGCATATAACGAGCTCTTGCTTGACCTTGATCAGGGCAAGTTACGGTACCTCCGAATTAATGGAAAATCATCTTATTGTGAGTTATTACATAATACAAACAGAATTAGAATATTTATGTTTTTAGCTGCGTCACCCAGCCGTAACATCGGGTCACCTGTTTTTGGTTTTCAACTCTAAAAAGAGAGAACTTGCCTCAAACATATTAAAAAGTGCACAGTCCAAACAAACACTCATGCATATGCTTAATTTTGTTGAGGTCACTGCATGCATAATGTAAGCAGATCAGC
>CAIGQZ010028265.1:38117-48504 GCA_903798205.1 Danio tinwini | reverse complement strand
AAGTGCCATCTGCTGTTAAAACTAGCCTAGATTGCCATCTGCTGATAAAACCCAGCCTAGACCGCCATCTGCTGGTAAAAACTAACCTAGAGGGTTATCTGCAGTTAAAACTAACCTAGAGTGCCATCTGCTGGGAAAATCTACCACAAAGTGCCATCTGCTGTTGAAACTAGCCTAGAGCGCCAACTACTGGTAAAAATTTGCCTAGAGCGCCAACTTTTGGTAAAAATTTGCCCAGATCACCATCTGCTGGTAAAACCCAGCCTTAATTTCTGTTCTGAAGATGAACGATGGTCTTATGGGCTTGGGACAACATGAGGGTAAGTAATTAAATGACAGAATTTCAATGTTAGGGTAAGATAGTCCTTTAGCTGCTATTATGAGTTAAACATATTTTTATAAAAAAAAAGAAAAAAGATCAATGCAAACAAATATGCGAATGTCATTTAGGCTATGCCTGGCATCTGTGCAACATCCGGATGTTTTACTGGTTATTTTGATGTTTTACTGGTTATTGCTAATTTTGGTTAATTTTCCCAACAGTGAACATTGACTGCTAACTGATCAGATTAATAGTAAATTCATTTTAAAAAAAAATTAATTGACGTGTCTATTTTGTGTCTGACACCTTAAATATTGCATTTTAAAATATTGGTTTATTTTAACATGCGAACAGCATACACAACATATCAACAACACAGCCAAGATACATAGTCACATTTCCACGGACCTGCAGAGAAAAACAGAATCTTCTGAAAAAAAGAATAAAATATGCATATTTATGCAGCGAAACTTGAAAAATACTAAATAAAATCAATCCTTTCAGGTAACGGTTAAACGGTCAATTTAAGCATCCCTAATAACTAAGATTTAATTGTGGTGCTTTTATTGTGTGTTTAAACAGAACTGTACATTTACAGATCAGTGCAATACAGGGTGCTTTTTTAACGTTTAGCTTTCATTACAGCTCTGCTAGTGAGTGGTTGAGCTCAAGCACATCATGCACATTGAGCTCAAGCACACAATCCGCTTGTTAAGTGGTGATGTGATGGTGACGTATGTAATACTGTTTCCGGGTCCAAGCCGCCACTCGTTTGAATTGACAAAATATTCGTTTATGATCACTTCTTATTCATATCACACATTAAAGTGAATTTTATATAAAGTCATAGTGTAGACAACAATCACTGGGCTTGCTGCATCACAAATACCAAAATTTAAACAATTTATAAAAAAATTATCACTTTCTGGCCATCAGATATTAGGCATGGACATATATATTGCGATCGAGATTTTCGAAAGTATCACATCGCTTTGTAAACGTTTATTATTACCATGTGATAAGTCTCCTCATTTAGTTTCATAGAGCGCTTGGACCTGGAAGCCCCTTCGCGTGATGTCACACTTAACAAGCGGATAGGTGCGTTCAACATGAAGCACAGCTGCAGCCGGTGATCAACGAGATTAGCCGAGCGCAGGCGGGGGCGGAGTTGAAAACGGAGCCGTCAAGCCGGACACTTCGGGGGCTCAAAGTTGCTGCTGTCATGATGACCGATCACATGGCGGCATCATTTATTTATTTGTTCATTTATTGCAATAACAACAAAAGATTTACAGTAAAAAAAACTAAATACAGTCTCTATAGTTGATTTTAAACAGGGGAATTATGAATTAAATTCAAGGAGCTTATATAACAAAAGCATGAGAAATTAGATTAGATTAGATTGGATTAAACTTTATTGTCATCACACATGTACAAGTACAAGCAAACGAAATGCAGTTTAGGTCTAACGAAAGGGGAAAACGAAAGGGCACATAAAAAGGAAATACATATCCACGAATAAGCCTATTAAACAAAACAATAAGCACAAATTCTTGGAGTTTAAACCACTCTTTGGGCTACTAGATGTTGAATGGTGTGTCAATACTGGTCCAGTGCTTGTTTGAATATGCTAAAAGGGGTTTACATTTATAAATATAAAACTTTCCAATATATATTAATGTAAAACCCAAAACAATGTGTTTTGATTAAGTCTTAAACAATGATTAAGATTATTTTGCATAATGAAAGCATTTTTAAAACAGCACTTTAATCCAAAGAGATTGAACAAAAGGATTAAAATAAATGAGCTACACTTTAAGTAAAAAATACCCAGAAAGAGCAGCTACATCAATGACACTTTTAACATTTCTGCATTAACGGCTTAACAGAAATAAAATATAATCATATATTTTTATATTTAATAAAATATTTTTTTACTTAATTTGTTAAGAAATCTTCACAGGGGTGTCAGGATCAACGATGATGATTATTTTATTACAAGTCTGTAAGACTTATTTGAGTAAATATTTGGTTATTCACTAAGATGTATAATACAGTAGTCTGTATAAAAAGGCAGAATAAACCTGTTCAAACAATCTAATCATTATGAACAAATTATTTAACAAAAGATACTGCAGTAAATATTAGTATATTTGTAGTCTTTTAATAAGCATGATGTGTACAAGATAGAGATGGTAAAAAGTTAATAGTTTGTTTTGAAATTTGTGAGACGGAAGTTGTCCAATAATAAACCTGAAACACACGTGGTTGTTGTCTTGCTTTGAAATTAGCCAATCGTGTAACATCAGTGTCGTCATCGCAGCTCCAGCAGTCGCTCTTTAGAAGCTGCACCGGCTGACTCAGTCGTCTAATCTCTGAGCGCTGTCGTGATACTTTGATGCCACATGTGACAGTCACGTGCCGTCGGCGCAGCATCAATTCGACTAAAATTTCTAACCGGCATGCACCGCTTTAAGACAGATTTTCATCGGTCTGCCCAGCGCTGCATGAAGTCGAACGCAGATAGTAGAGAACATCTGATAGGTCAAAAGATTTGATGAGAAACTGAAGTATGAGGTGACGTCAAACAAATCCTTGATTCATTTAAAGGCAAAAGTGACAAATTACAAGCTTTACATATTTATATCAGTTTTATATCTCCAAAACCAGGGGTGTCCAAACTCAGTCCTGGAGGTTCCGGTGTCCTGCAGATTTTAGTTCCAACTTGCCTCAACACACCTGCAAGGATGTTTCTAGAAAGCCTAGTAAGAGTTCGATTGGCTAGCCCAGGTGTGTCTGATTGGGGTTGGAACTACACATTGCAGGACACCGGCCCTCCAAAACACAAACTTTGTCACTGTTTTGGTGCGCACTAGCTTATAGATATACTAAAAAATAACAATACTGATACTTTTAAAAACCTTCATCTTAATTTTATGAGACCTTTAAAGGTCCCCTGAAGTGCTTAGAAAAGTGCATTTTCAATTCAATGTTTGACCTTCTTCTTCTCATGAGTTTTATTGGCGGTTTGCATACAACTTCTAGGTGCATTACCGCCACCTGCTGGTTAGGAGTGTGGGCTATGATCGCACTATCAATCCATCTTTAGAAAAAAAAGGAATAAAATAGAAAATAAATAGAAAATAAACCTACACCACTTCTATCTAAATTCTTTCATCTAATTTAGACATTTTTAAAAATAGAATAAAAATTTCTATACAGTCCTCATCTGATTTGTTTTGTAGCACTTTAACCAAATTAAAATTCATTTTAACTCTTTTCAAATTTAAAATAAATTCTTTCCTTTCTCTATTGTACTTTGGACATTTCATAATTGCATGCTCCACTGTTTCCTCTAGCCCACAATAATCACATTTGTCAGTCTGATGTTGTTTCATTTTGTACAATGTACTGTTGAGTCCTGTATGCCCAAATCTTATTCTTGAAATTATACTCTCTTCCCTCCTACTTCTACTTGTTATTCTTCCTTTATCCACATTTCTTTGTATATTAAACAACCACCTCCCATTTTTACCTCGCTCCCATTGTTTTTGCCACCTATTTTTTTAAAGTAGCTTGATTAAAACCTTTATCTCACTTTTACTATATTTTACTTCCATGTCTACAACAGATTTTCTTGTAGCTTCTTTAGCGCCCTCGTCTGCCAACTCATTCCCTGTTATTCCACTATGAGCTGGAACCCAACAGAGCTTAACTTCTAATCCCATCATCTGAATGCGATATAGTGTTTGCAATATCTCAATCAATATATCCTTTCTGCTTTCAGAATGGCCACTCTCTAATGTCATCAGTGAGGAATTTGAATCCGAACATACCCGTGCTTCTAATGGTCTGTTTTCCTCAACCCATTGAAGTGCCATTAGTATTGCCACCATTTCTCCAGTATAAACTGACAGATCATCTGAGATTCTTTTAATTACTTTTATTTTGAAATCTATTACTGTATATGCTACCCCCACTCTGTTTCCTCTATCTTTAGATGCATCAGTATATATTAAAACATGATTAAAATATTTGTCTTTAAGATATGCTTGCACCATTTGAATATTAAAGTTGCCCTCTGCACTTTTATCTCTTCTCTTCACCAGTGTTGTATCAACAAAAGGTTTTGGCAGTAACCATTCAGGAGTACTTGACCATGGTACTGTTGGACTAACAATGTTTGACCTAACCTCAACTGAACCATTAAGAGAGGTGGGACTGAGTAGTTCCTCCCCTTAAAAACACACACAATAGCGTTTAGCTTTGATCACAGCTCTGCCAGTGAGAGTGGTTGAGGGGAAATGAAAGGGGGGGTCTTGAAAGGGGGCGGGGCATGTCAGATACTAGAAAGCATTTGATTGGTCAGAAGATTTGATGAGAAACTAAAGCATGTCTGACAAACCGCTAGCTTTGTATGTTTATATGCAGGTTTATATGTTCTAAACGTGAATTTTGAGCACACTTAGCTTATAAATATATTTAAACTAACATACTGATACCAACATCTGAAGAAACTTTATTTTGATTTCACCGGACCTTTAAAACATCCCAAAGAGACCTGAATGGAAACTGAAGGTTGTTTTCCAGGCTTACCTTAAGAGTCTCGTAAGCAGTGGCGACGAGCAGAAACTTTTGCTGGGCTGATTCCCGGGTGTCGTCGGTCTCTCCGGGCTGGAATCTGTCCGGGTGATACCTCCGCGCCAGCTGCCGGTACGCGCGTCCGACCTCCGCTTTACTGACGTCGCGCGAAACTCCCAGCACGTCATAACAGCTTTGAGTCCCGCAGTACAGTCCTTCAATAAGCGCGGAGACCGAAGGGAAACACAAAATAAACACAAGACAGATCCATAAAGTGAGTCTCAGCTCGATGGACGCGGCCATGTCAGCATTCTGATGCTGCGGTCGCGCTCTGATGACGTAACGTACACGTATTGAACAAGGCTCGACGTCAACTGACGCCTCATGAACAGTTTGTGCAAGAAGTTGTATTTTCATTTCCCAATAGTGAGTAAGCTGTTTTCATTTCACTTCGGTTTTTTCATTATGTTACAGTATTTCTCAGTTCTGGTCCTTTATGTTTCCGACCCAAATCCAAAATCTATTAAGTTACTAATTTTGTGTAACTTTTCTAAGTAGATCATTCAACATTATATAACCAAAACATTTTCTTATAATAGGCAAACTATATCACACACCCTGATGCTTTCCAAACTTTAGGCTAACTAATTTTTGGGTGACTAGAAAGATTATTACTATCTAGCGTATTAATATAGGCTAGCCAGGGGTCACCAATCACGGTCCTGGAGGGCCGGTGTACCTGCAGGGTTTAGCTCCAACTTGCTTTAACACACCTGCCTGGGTGTTTCAAGTATACCTAGTAAGACCTTGATTAGCTTGTTCAGGTGTGTTTGATTAGGGTTGGAGCTAAAATCTGAAAGACACCGGCCCTCCAGGAACAAGTTTGGTGACCACGGGGCTAGACTATAGTATGTGTATTACAATTATTATTTGAAAAATATTACAATAATATATTTAAAATTGTCAAAATAAATTGTTGTTGTCTAGTAAATACACTAAATCAAAGATAAAAGGTGTTAATATTGATAGGCTAACGTTATACACTAGTTTATTTCAAAATTATTGCATCTTTTGGAATATTTTTGTTATTGATTTAATGCTTGAGAATATTGTGTTCTTTGTTGGAGAATATCAAGGCAGTCTTTAGTTTGAGTCTACGAAACGCTAAACAAATTTACAGTAACCAAATATGTATTGCTATTTACAGGATTATTGCTATATACCAACAGTGGCTCATTCTGAAAACGTAGACCTAAATACATTTCTGAAGATTGCGAATTATGTAGTTAGGCACATATGGCTGCATTTCATCTTTCAAAAGAACGCCACGGGGTGGTGTGGCGCAGTTCATTTTCTCGCTAAGCAGCTGACCGCTTACCTGCATGTAGACAGCTCAACATGTATGTTGGTGGACTTGAAATGCAGAGCAGAGTTGATCCCGACGACGGGATTTGAGTCTGGCGAAAAACGGTTCCAGAAAGCAGGTAAGACAAAAACAGAAGCTAAAAAATGAAATAAACAAGTAAATAACGATGAGAATGAGGTAAAATCTTAAAATGTGGTAAAAAAAATGGGGCTTTTCTTTTTCTGGATTGCTTTTCATAACACTATTGGTTGTGTGTAGGGAAGAGGGAGGGTGGGCGAATCGGTCGTTTGGTCAGTCAGTCAGTGAGTCAACAGTGGCCTCTGGTGGATTACGTGATAACAGCAGGTTAAAATGGCACTCACTAGTGAAATGTGAGGTCTCAAAATGCGTACATAGTGGCCTCTTGCGGATTCGCGAAAACAAAAACTGCAAAAAAAAAGTAGCTCCTGGGACGTATTTTGCGCTCTCCAGAAATGTATATAGAGGTACGTAATCAGAATGAGCCTGGGTTGCTATATACGGAAGCTCCACAGGTTCAATATACATGGGGAGTGCACCTGTTTTTGCAACTGTTTTAAAACTTCCGATTCAATTGCCTACGGGAGAAATGACTAATAATAATAAGCAGCGAAAAATGGTCATACCACTTGCTATACAAAAGAGTACGTTCATGACTACACATAAAAGTAGAATAATATAAGAAAAAACTGTTTGCAATGTGAAGCATCATAATGAGTCATTTTTAACGTCTAAAAATCAATGGAAGTGTATGAGACTGGAAGTCTCGAACGAAAAAGATTCCGATGGCTGCACTTTTTCCTATGTAAATAATAGTCAATAGCCAAACCTTTGGTCACTTGTGTCAATGCCAAACGTCAGTTTCAATGTTGCCAACAGTGAAAATATTTGGCTGTGGACAATGTGAAGCATTGATGAGTCCACCTTCACTGTCTTTCTCACATCCAGGAGAGTTATGGTGTGGAGAAGCCCCAAAGAAGTGTACCACCCAAGCTGTTGTTTCAATAGTTCAAACACTGTATCTTGAAGTTGGTGTCGTGTTTTAGAATGATAATGAACCAATACACACAGCAAGACAGGGTGGTTTGATGATCATGAAAGTGAAGTTAAACATCTCCCATAACCTGCACAGTCACCAGATCTACATATTATTGAGTCACTGTGGAGTGTTTTAGAGGAGCGAGTTAGGAAACGCTTTCCTCCACCAGCAATAAATAATAGTAAACTTATAATAATAATAAAATTATCATATATACAGGGCATCATGATGCCACAGTAGGTAGCACGATCACCTCACAGCAAGAAGTTTGCTGGTTTGATGGGTCAGTTGGCATTTCTGTGTGGAGTTTGCATGTTCTCCCCGGGTGCTCTGGTTTCCCTCACAGTCCAAACACATGTGGTATAGGTGAATTGAATAAACTAAATTGGCCATAGCGTATGAGTGTGTATTGGTGTTTCCCAGTACTGGGTTGTGGCTCGTTGGACATCTGCTGCGTAAAACATGTTTTGGAATAGTTGGCAGTTCATTCCGTTGTGGTGACCCCTCATAAATAAGGGCCAAAGCTAAAGGAAAATGAATGAACAAATAGCAGCTGTAATGCACCAACACAGATTTGCCAAACTATTTGAGTGCCACGTCCTCGAAAAAAAAACATCTTTTTCTTTTCTTTAATGAAGTTGAAGTCTTTCTTAACCCCTTAACTGAGCCCATCCTGATTAAAACTATGATCAATACATGCATATATCACCTATAATTTTTCTAAAGTGTGAATTCTAATTGTGGGGTGACAGTTAAGGGGTTAAAATAAAAATCTTTCCCAACTCCATGATTCACATATCAAATAATAGTGTACGCCCTCTGACTTTCAGTATTGTAAAATAAGCGGTTTTGCAAGTGCTAAGAACGGTCCTTCCCCTTTATTTGATTGCATAACCCAGTCAGTCAGAAGCTCCACCTCCAGGTGTTTGTTCAGCCAGTTTCCCGAGTTATTCACTGCTCACACAATGAGTCCCAGAGGAAGCACTGGTGTTTTTCTCCTGCTGGCGCTTCTGCTAAACCAAAATTGTCTTTGTGTGTCAGGAGGGAAGATCCTCGTCTGGCCGTCTGAATTCAGCCACTGGCTCAATATAAAAGTCATCCTAGATGTGCTGATAGAAAGAGGACACAATATCACAGTGGTGACCCACACAGCCACACCGTCAGTCCAGACCACCCCATCAGCTGGATACAATGTGGAGGTTTTACAGGTGCCATATACAAAGCAGGACATCATGGAGAATTTGGAGAGGATGCTGAAATACTGGACTCATGAACTACCTAATGACAATATAATCACGGCTTCGTTGAAGATCCATGAGATGATTAATTTAGCCACAGCGCAGAATAAAGTCACATGCAATGAACTCTTTTCCAGAGCAGATCTGCTTGAGAAGTGGAGGACGGAGAGGTTTGATGTGATACTAGTTGATCCGCTTTATATATGCGGAGAGATTCTGGCCCAGAAACTGGACATACCGTTGATTTTCAGCCTCAGGTTTACTTTTGGGAACACTCTGGAGAGATTGTGTGGTCAGATGCCGGCTCCGCCATCATACGTGCCCGCTGTGGCCTCTGAGAAAACGGATAAAATGGATTTCGTGGAGAGACTGAAAAACTTTCTCTTCTACGGCGTGCAGGACGTCCTGTATTATCTAGTCACCAAATTAAAGTGGGATCACTATTATTCTGAGGTCCTAGGTGAGTACACCTGCATTTATTAAGTAATTTTCTCAGAATTATGTCAGATATCACGTCAAAATTATTTGCCCTCTTGGGAAATTTTCCAAGTGCTATTTAACTGAGGCGACACGGTGGCTCAGTGGTTAGCACTGTCACCTTACAGCAAGAAGGTCACTGGTTTGAGTCCCGGTTGGGTCAGTTGGCATTTCTGTGTGGAGTTTGCATGTTCTCCCCGTGTTGTTGTGGGTTTCCTTGCTCCGGTTTCCCACACAGTCCAAACACACGCACTATAGGGGAATTCAGTGAACTAAATTGGCTGTAGTGTATGAGTGTTTCCAGAACTGGGTTGCAGCTGAAAGAGCATACACTGTGTAAAACATATGCTGGAGCAGTTGGTGGTTCATTTCACTGTGGATAGGGATTGTGGATAATGAATAGGGACTAAGCCGAAGGAAAATGAACAAATTAATGTTTAACTGAGATTTTTAATTTCTAATAACTCATTTTCTATTGTCTTTTCCATGATGACAGTACAAAATATTTAGCAAGATACTAGTATTCAGCTTAAAGTATAATTGTAAGGCTTAACAGGGTTCATTAGTTCAAATTTGGGTTAATTAGGCAAGCCAAACTAAAAGAAATAATAGTTTCTCCAGAGGAAAAATATTATCGGAAATACTATGGGAAAATGCCCTTGCTTTGTTAAACATCACTTTGGAAATAAATGCTTGCTTTGCTGTTTATTGTAAATGTTGAGGCCATAGAAATATCTCAGGTGACAATTCAAAGTGCTTTTAAACTCAGTGTAACCTTATAACTCATTTGTTTAGTAGTTTGTTTGTGAAACCTGCTAAAACACTATTGAATGTTCTCCAGGTCAGAGCAGCCAATGTAAAGCAGCTCCAACAAGCATATTTCTCTATAGGGATGAAGCCAATTAAGATATGGGGATGGTTAGGAGGCCATAATACACAGAGGCCAGTGGGCAAATTTGGCCAGCTTGCTGGGGTTAAACCGCTACTTTTTATCAAAGGACATCCTGGGAATTTTAACAACCACATCGAGTGAGGACCTCAGTTTAACGTATCATCTGAAAGACGGCACTCACTGAGCAGTATAGAGTCCCCATCACTATACTGGGGCGTTAGGACCCACACAGACTGAGGTTGAGCTCCCCCTACTGGTCTCACTAACAACACTTCCGGCAGCAACCTAGCTTTCTCATGTGGTCTCCCATACAGGTACTGACCAGGTGCAGCCCTGCTTAGCTTCAGTGGGTGACCATGTTGAGAGTCGCAAAAAGAGCCAGCTGTCAGCGCAAACACAACACAACACAATACACCACACCACACCACAACACAATACACCACACCACAACACA
>CAIGQZ010028265.1:6433-33117 GCA_903798205.1 Danio tinwini | reverse complement strand
AAACATGAAGATCGCTAAAACTGAACTGTAAAAATACTTTGAAAGCAAATTACACCTAAGAGAGATTAATTTAATGCTTTTTTTATTTTTTAATAATTCCAACTTTGAATGTTAGAATGTTCTAAATGAATAGGGAATAGGGGGGATAAGTGGGAATAGAACACAGCCAGGAACTATGCTTCTAACTACAGCTCCAGAGGTGTCCTTTCAAGTGCTCAAGTTTGCGACCCAGTTTGCGAATGTTTGTTGGAGCGATAGATTTGGGAAACGGCAAATCAACAAGCTATGTTTGTAACGACAGAACTTGCGACCTTACTTGGCTAACGATGGTTTTGGGAAACGCACCCCTGATTGAGACTATTAGACCATTGATAGACTTTTACAATAAATATACAGATGTGCACATATTTTGAATGGTAGAAAAAATGTACTAAAACTTTTACAACAACTAACATAAAAAGATCAAGTTTTCAAAAGTGTTTAGATACTTGATCATTTTTACAAAACCATTATGCACACCTCTATTTTACTAAAGCATGTACTTTTTTATTAGTAAAAAAATAAATAAATAAATGCTAACGTAAATTCAGATACGCAAGATTAATATTGATGAACACAATTATGAATAAAGAAATAATGAAATGTTAAGCAAATAAATAAACAATAAAAGAATAACCCGTGATTAAAACTGTAATAAACAATAAATAGATAATGGTTGATATGTTTCGCCTTTTCCCTTTTAAAAAGTCAAATATTATAATTTCAATAACAAATTATAACTAACTTTATAACAAATAGAAATTTGACAACATTCATTTTGGTATCTATTTGCTTTTTTAAGGTTTTCTGTCACATTTTAGTATCACATTCACATATTTCTTTATATATAAATACATTTATTTATTATTATTCATGAATGAAAATATTCAAACACAATTAGCCACAGCCATATCACCCTGCAGCCCAGGACCGGTTACTCACTGAAGCTAAGCTGGGCTGAGTCTGCTCAGTACCTGGATGGGTGACCACATGTTGGAAGTGGTGTTAGAGAGGCCAGCAAAGGGCGCTCAACTTGTGGTCTGTGAGTCCTAATTCCCCAGTGAAGGGGAAAATCCCATGGTACATTAACTGCATTATTACACAGAGAAAAACATACTAAAGAAAGGGGAAAGTAAATTACTCTAGTATAAAAGTGTGTTAAATTAAATGAACTAATTATTAATTATTGTCAAACTTCCCCAATTCCAAGGAAATATGACAATTACATCTCTTAAGTGTAACATACAGAGGAAAATAAATAATAACAAGAACAAGAAATTAAATAAAAAATGTGGGTTTGGGTTTACATGAATTAAAGCTATTACGTAATATTGAAAGAATAAGTTGACATGGGGTTTATGTGGCCTCGAAAAGGTATCAAGGACTGCGCTAAGCTTTTTTGTGTGTGTATGTGTGTGTTTTAGCAATACAAACATATTAACCATAACAATGGATGACATCAAGTACAATAATAACTAGTAAATAAAAATAAAAAAAATAAGATAATAAAAAAACTGAGTACAGAGGCAAATTATCAAATTAAATGACATATTACCATGCTCTTTACGAGCTACATAATTTATTTTTTTATTTTTTTTCATTGCATAACAAGAACAATAGCATACAAAAATGAGGAATGCAATGCTTACATTTTTTTCATATTACAGGAACAAATCAGTACAAAGTAAAAAAAATAAATTTTCTAAAATAAAATTACAGGGGATATATTTATATATATATAAATTACAAACAATTTGCATACGAAAAGGATTCCAAAATTGCATACATCCTTATAGCTTTTTTATTTTTTGTGTCTTTTAGGGTTTCGATATAATGCTTAAGCTCAATTTTAAACAAATAAATATTAGGCTTATCATTAGACCATTTTTGTTTGTGTATATGGTACTTCCCATATATTATCATTAAATTAATAAACAAATTTTGCTCCAAAGTTTTGTTATTATTATTGTATATCAAAAAAATATCTTCACAAGAAAGAGCTACATAAATCTAGCGCATGTGTTTTGACGTGCTGTGACGTAGAAAACTCCGCCTTTACATCGAAACTTCCCTCCTGGACACGCCCACGTTTATCAACATCCCACAAGAAACGCAACTTGCTTGCACTAAGTTGTTCTCGAGCGCTGCTGTCATGATGAAGTGCTTAATAAAGCCATGCCCGCTTTTCCTAATCTTCATATTCAGCTTTACGCACGCCGGTAACGTGCTCGTTTTACCGGGCGAATACAGCCACTGGCAGAACATGAGAAACATAGTGGACGAGCTGCTGAATAGAAACCACACAGTAACCGTTCTGGTGTGCTCGGCCTCTCCAACTATCAACTTCACCCAGCAGGAGAGGTTTCAGTATCTGGTGTTTGAAGTGCCTTTGAGTGCGCAGGAGCTGGACAGAGTAAGCGAAGAGTTGATCAACATCTGGACGCAGCACCCCAGTCCAAACCGACTCCAAACCGGTCTCCAAGTCATAGAACTACTCGGGAAAGTGCGCATAATGCACAGGGCAATGTGCGACTCCATGCTGCGTAATGACGCGTTAATTGCGCAATTGTCGGCTTTAAAATTTGACGTGCTCTTCAACGATCCTATGTTCATGTGTGCCGATCTGCTGGCAGAGATGCTGGATTTGCCTTTAGTGCTTTCTGTACGGGTTTCGCCGGGGTTTTCTATGGAGAGGATGTGCGGACAGATGCCCGCTCCGCCGTCTTTTGTACCGATCCCTCCGACGGTTTTGACGGATCGCATGTGCTTCATGGAGAGAGTGCAGAATATGATTGCGAATGTTGTTTATTCCGTCGCGTTTCACGTGGTGGCTTGGATGAGTTTGGATAGTTACCACACTGACATATTAGGTAAGCAATGTCATCGAGGTAAAGTTGGTTTTATATTCGCACATTCTGACTTTCTCCTTAATAATATAATTTCAGAAAGCTGACATTAATCAATGAGAAAATACATTTATCGTGCACATTAATCTTATAAAGTTTGCAGACCTTTTATATTCACAAACAGCTACACAACACACTGCATGGAAAGTTATTTTCAAGAAAACAGTAAGAGCACTTTTTAAAAAAACTTTAAGTTATATTACTATTTATTTAGTCATCCTATAATGTTCTCGAACTTTAATAACATGGAGCATAAAAGAAACTGTTTTGAGTGTGTGTGTGTGTGTGTGTGTGTGTGTGTGTGTGTGTGTGTGTGTGTGTTCTACTTAGGTTCAGCATAAATGTGAGTAAATTACAGCTGAATACTAATTAAATTTTGCATTCAACCCCTTTTAAGAAATTATGCCAGTATATTCATGTATAAACAACAAGCCCTATTTACTCTGCTAATGATTTCATATCTCAGAAATGCTTGATATGAAAACATTACTTTTGCTTTTCTACGTTTACCATTTGGTTTAGCATGTTACTTTATCGTTTGTACAATATAACAATCAACACAATTAACAAAAAGAATATTCAGCATTAAGTAGCATAAGAGTATACAAATCTAAAAACGCATGTAATGTGTGTTTATGTAGCGCATGTATTGTATATGGCCATACACCTAGAGCGCTACACAATCATGAGGGGGGGTCTCTCCACACCACCACCAGTGTGTAGTATCCACTTGGATGATGCGACGGCAGCCACAGGACAACGGCACCAGTGTGCTCACCACACACCAGCTATTGGGGGAGTGGAGAGACAGTGATAGAGCCAATTCTGTTGATGAGGATAATTGGGGGGCCATGATCGTAAGGGCCGATTGAGGGACTTTAGCCAGGACACCGGGGTTACACCCCTGCTCTTTACGAGAAGTGCCTTGGGTTTTTTTAATGACCACAGAGAGTCAGGACCTCGGTTTAACATCTCATCCGAAAGACGGCGCCCACTGACAGTATAGTGTCCCCTTCACTTTTACATTAGGACTCACACAGACCACAGGTTGAGTGCCTCCTGCTGGCCTCTCTAACACCACTTCCAACAGCAACCTAGTTTTCCCATGTGGTCGCCCATACAGGTACTGACCAGACTCAGCCCTGCTTAGCTTCAGTGAGTAACCGGTCCTGGGGCTGCAGGATGATATGACTGTGGAAATCATATACATCATCAAATTCAGTTTATATTACTAGATTAAAACCGAAATCGGCGACGCAGTGGCGCAGTAGGAGTGCTGTCGCCTCACAGCAAGAACGTCGCTGGGTCACAGGTTCGAATCTCGGCTGGGCTGGGTCAGTTGCCGTTTTTGTGTGGAGTTTGCATGTTCTCCCTGCGTTCGCGTGGGTTTCCTCCGGGTGCTCTGGTTTTCCCTACAGTCCAAAGACATGTGGTACAGGTGAATTGGGTAAGCTAAATTGTCCGTAGTGTATGAGTGTGTGGATGTTACCCTGAAATGGGTTGCGACTGGAAGGGCATGCGCTGCGTAAAATCGTGCTGGATAAGTTGGCGATTCATTCCACTGTGGCGACCCCAGATTAATAAAGGGACTAAACCGACAAGAAAATAAATGAATAAATAAAACCGAAATCAAATAACAGCATATGAATAGTCAGTGTGATAACAGGTATCATGTAGGCAGAGGTCAAAGGGTTCATAATAGGTCGGAAAAATATTCCAGGTTTCTAAAAATATGTGTGTTTTGTTTTTTAAGCTATATGCAGTGTGTCATTTATGATATTTTTAAGTAACTCAAATGTTGGAGAGAGTTCCTGTTTCCAGTTTAACAAAATACATTTCTTAGATACATAAGAAATCAGACCTACCCTTTTGGTAAATAAAGAGTGTGATACCTCATTCAAGTCAACCCCAAAGCAATATATTAAAAGAGTCTTGTGATATTTCTTTCCCAGGACCATCATAGAAACCTCATGTACAGTATCCCAAAACTCATTTAGTTTTTCACAGTTCCAAAAAATATGCATAATGGTGTACTTATGTTTCTTACATCTGTTACAATAAGGTGATGCACAAGGATATATATATATATATATTTATAGGTGAACTGGGGTCAAGTATATCCTTTGTATAAATTTGTAATTTTGTTCAGTTATTTTGTTACTAGAAAATGAAAACAAAAATACACATTTGTGTACAACATCCCACTGATCATCATCAAAATTCTAACCAAGGTCTTTTTCCCATACATTTTTTAAAGGTGCTGTATGTAAATGTTTGACTCTTCTAAAGCATAAAATACCATAATATGTGTGCAGATATTTAAGAAACATCCTAAGTGAGCATACTTTTTTAACTGAAAAACAATGCCAGTTAAGCCAATTATAATTCAGCACTCCGGGTTGCCTTGTTGGAAAACAGCGTATTTCATTAATTCATTCATTCATTCAGAAAGACTCTGAAAGCATGCATCCGTGACCGAAATAGACAGTATCAGACGTCGAAATGAGACTAATTCAGTTCCACATGAGGTTATTAATTAGCAAATGATATAAATATTACGAGCGTAAACATTAGGTGAGCAGGTTACATTGTAACCGCGTGTCCTAACAACACGCTTTGTGACGAGATATGCAGTAATGAGCAGTTTGGCTGTTTGCACCAGATGAAACACGTCAGAAATTTAAATACAGCCATTTAGAAGCACAGAATATGCACTCACTCACGAAATGGTAAGGTTTATAATCTATTCAAACTCACATTGTTAGCATTTAGCACTAAATAAAACACACAAGGTTTACCTTAGCTGATCACTGTCATAGGTTTCTGTTGTTCAGCTGTGAGAAATAGAAGCCGTTTCTAATATATCAACTCGAGGTGTTGGTTAGAACCAAAACTCCTTTTAATATGGAGAATATTCCCTCTATCGCGTGTCGTTGATTTTATTCAGAACACAGTTTAAATCACTCGCTCCTGTACTCAATCTGGCAACCCGCGTTTGCGTCTATTTTGATCCAGGAGTGCAATACCTAGTTCAACCACTGGGTGTCAAATTTACATACTGCACCTTTAATGAGATTAAAGAAGAGGTTGAGCATGCTTTTGAAAAATTATTACAAACATACTAATTATTTTTCATGGCACCAGGGCTCTTGGAGCGTAATTCATTCATTCATTTTCCTTCGGCTTAGTCCCTTTATTCATCAGGAGTCACCACAGTGGAATGAACCGCCAACTTATCCAGCATATAGCTTATGTTTTACACAGCGGATGCCCTTCCAGCTGTTTTTTTGTACCTTAAAGGTGCATATTAATACCTCAAGGGTACATATTAGTACCTAAAAAGTACAAAAGTGTTTCTCTTTAAATTTTTAGGTACTAATATATACTTTTGAGATACCAATATGGACCCTTTAGGTACAAATATTGTACATTTTTAAAATGTACCACCCCAGTGACAGCTCACGTACCTTTATTTCTGAGAGTGTAGTGTATGTGTGTGTATGGGTGTTTCCCAGTGATGGGTTGCAGCTGGAAAGGCATCCACTGAGTAAAACATATGCTGGACAAGTTGGCGGTTCATTCCGGTTCAATCCCAGATTAATAAAGGGACTAAGCCGAAAAAAAAAAAAAAGATAATGAATGAATTATTATTATTATTTGTTATTATTATTCATTGAAAGGAAAGTGTTCATGTTGACGTTAGCATTTTCCTCTACACTGTAAAAAAATATCTGTTTATATTTGGGGATTTACAAGTGTTTTTGTGTTTATTTTGTGAATTGCATTATGGGATGTTGATCTCTGCTCTGTCAACTTTTGATGCTGAAAATTCAACTCTACAGTTTAGCAAAGTGACTTTTAGTGACATTTTAGTAGTTTAGTTTGATATAATATAATGTATAAAGAAATAATATGGAGAAATAAGTGTGTAAAATAACAGAAACTGTACAGGCAGCTTATTACAGTGTTTCTGTAGCATAATATACAACATCAAACCAGACAATATAGCACTTTAAACTATTAAAATGTTCAAAAAAGGCACTTTTTCGATCTTTTAAAGGTTAAAAGTTGTTGGAAAACAGATCAAAATCCCATAATGCCAATCAAAGGCATAAATAAACAGGAAAAAATAAAAGCATGAATCTCAAATTCTGAAAACTGCTCACAGCAAAACAATCAGTGTACATGTAACTCAATTTGAGTTTAACTTAACACTCCTTGAGTGTACATATGACTCCCTCCATTTTGGAGTTAAAATAACACTTTCTAAAGTGTGAAATTTGGACATTACTCTGAGTTCATTTTAACACAGTAAGAGTTTATTCTTACATCGAATTGGAGTGTGTTACCCTTCAAAGTGTTAATATATGACCTTTTTTCTATATTATCAATTGGTGTGTGACCGATAACAGTGATCAAAAATGATGAAAATAGTTTTAATTTATTAAATGTTCATTTATATTTTCAGAAATAATTTCAATGCATTAAATCTTTGCATTTTAAAATGCAATAAGACATGTTTAGTTTAAGTAAAACATACTGGTTTGATCACTGTTTGTCTAAAAGAACCGGTTCGAGTAAAAAAACTGGACTTCCCATTACTAGTGGGAAATACACTGCATATTGGGTTAAAAGTTTAACACTGGAAAAAAAAAAACTCTTAAATATACGCTCTTTCAAACTCATGGATTAAAATGTACTCCGGTTTTAACACTGAACAACACACCAAAAAATCACCCTGTATATTTAACACTGGAATTTTTGCTGTGGCTATTTTTTACAGTGGTATGTAC
The DNA here is from genome assembly GCA_903798205.1 of Danio tinwini. Lineage (NCBI taxonomy): Eukaryota > Metazoa > Chordata > Actinopteri > Cypriniformes > Danionidae > Danio > Danio tinwini. The sequence goes on along the minus strand of CAIGQZ010028265.1, from coordinate 25,379 downwards.
ACAGAACTATAGCACGTCTTTTATCTTTAGGCTTTTTTTATGACCAGATCAAAGTGCAGCTACTCTCTATAATATAACACAACCTTTGGCCAAATCCTGTTGTGCACATAGTAAACATTCCATATTCAGACCCTCAGTGTTCAGATCACTCTGCACTCATCCAGCATGACTTCAGGGACTTTAATAGTGTGTCTGCTGCTGTGTGGAGTAGATGTTGGCTGGTCTGGCAGGGTTTTGGTGATGCCAGGCGAGTACAGTCACTGGCACAACATGCGGGCCATCATTGAAGCTCTGGTCGATCACAACCACAGTGTGACGGTTCTAGTCGGTTCTTCATCTCCTACAGTACCGCACACACAGAAGGCGCGCTTTGATTACCACGTCTTTAAAGTCAACATGGAGAAAGAAGAGGCTGATGCTGTGTGGAGCGACTTTATTTACCTCTGGATGAATGAAACCGCCACCAAATACGAGACTGTGTTTAATATCTATCGAGTGATGTCCAGATTCATGACGCTTACTGATGAAGTATGCAAAGGAATGTTCAATGAGGATCTCCTACAAATGCTTCGGGAGTCTCATTACGACATGCTTTTTTCTGATCCGATGATGCCGTGTTCTGACCTGATGGCGCAGACGCTGAATATCCCGCATGTTTTGTCTCTGCGTGCAACGTTTGCTTATAGTTTCGAGCGGATGTGTGGTCAGATGCCTGCTCCTCCGTCTTATGTTCCTGCGGCGGCTCTGAGAGATTACCTCACTGACCGCATGAGCTTCATGGGGAGAGCTGAAAACATGCTGCTCTACATCACACATGATGTATTTTTCAAACTAAACATGATGTTAACCTTTGATCGGATCTACACTGAAATACGGGGTAACTCCATGTCTTTAGCTTTGATTGTTATGTACACTGTTAAACATTTTAAGCCAGTGAAACAAACAAAAAAACATCATCCTTATTTATTTTTTCTTGTTCACTTAACTTTTGAAAACATCAGCTGCACAGACCTAAATGATTTGTTCTACATTTAGGCCCGTTTACACTAATGCGTTTTCGTTTTAAAACACATAAGTTTTGATACGGTTACGCCCAGGGCCGGCGCGTCCGTAGAGGCGACCTAGGCGGCCGCCTAGAGCGGCATAACTGTACGTTCACACCGAAAGCAGCAAGAGCGTCAAAGGTCGCTCTGGCCGCCCTGGCAATGACGCTGTCTGCCTTCAACTCCAGCGGCGGGAGCGTCACAATTCGCTACATTGATCTCTTATTTAAAAGAGCCGTTGCAGCATATCAGCAAATCAGTTACATTCCCACATAAAACATTTCTAGCGTGAAGATGTTGCACACTTATTATAAAATTAATTTAACTACGGAAGATCTAGTTGCATGTGGTGTAGCTTTGCTCCACTTAATTATCCAATGTGTCCATATGCCTAAAATATTCTGAAGCATACCGTTTTGTATTGTCGCATGAGATTCCCGCTTTTTATAAAAATATATAACATTGATGCACACCAGTAACTCGCCAGTAACTTTCTTATGTATGTTCCTGTAAGAAAAACATTGCAAATAATTGGAAATCAGGCGACCGTAATATTAAAACCCTTGGGAACAACTGTGGTCGGAACCAAAGTTCACAGTGGCTGTGTTCTCTGGACTCCTCTCAAGCGTTGGACTTCTACATTCTGATTGCTTGCCGCCGAACCGCGTCACAGCTCATTACCATAAAGTTGACTTGATTTCAACTCTCCTCAACGCCCACACCGGCGCTGCTTCTCGCCGCTTATCGCCACCGGCTCCCATTGAAAATGAATGACTTCCGTCTACTTTGACGCTCTCGCCGCTTTCGGTGTGAACGTACAGTAATAATGAGGGCGGCAAACGCGCCCCGCTGCCCAACCCAACGTACTGACTTTCATCCACAACATCAACAGAACACTTGCATAATAGGGGTCTGGCATAATAGTGAGGGCGGCAAACGCTTCCCGCCGCCCAACCCAACGTACTGACTCATCCGCAACATCAAACCCCCCGTCCTCACTTTATGAACTGGTCAGGTTCGTTTTCACTTTCGGGTTGAGGGCGGCGTGCTAGTCCATTGCCTAGAGCGGCAGTTCGGCTTGCTCCGGCCCTGGTTACGCCATCCGTCCACACTACGCCAGAGTTTTTGAGCCCCAAAAATGAAGCGTTTTAAAAACTCTGGAGAGGCCGTTTTCATTCTAAAACGCTGCTGCTCCGTCTCAGTGTGGATGGGGGAAAACGGAGACGTCTGAAAACGGAGGCGTGGCTGCAGACATTCGCTACCTGATTGGGGCTTTTGGATCATTGCGTTTCCTTTATTTGTCAAGCCCCTATCACATGACGATAACTTTATCGGAAGACGGCAGACCAGCCTTCACTGTAAACAACAACATGAACACAGAAATGGGAGCGTTGTTTGCACTATTGTCCATTTTAGTCGCCATTGTGCAGTTAAACTCTGCCTTTTTTACTACAGCAGCTGCATATATTCTCAAGAGGCAAGCTATTGTTCGAGCACTCGCTAATCGCTCGCGTTCATCGTTCAACCAGCGTTTGTTGACTAACAATAACCAAATGCCGAGCGAGACACATGCTTCCTGTTTATACTTGGACGTGCATGCCCAGAGTGCGCGAATGGTTACGTAATATACAATTTTGGTGGAGTAGTGTGGACGGAGATATGTTTAGAAACGCTAGATGAAACGCTAGTGTGGACGCAAATCGTTTTTTGATTTAAAACGCCATTTCAAAATGAAAATGCATTAGTGTAAACGGGGCCTTAGTTGGGTTAATATAAGATGATTAGTTTTCTGGAGAGGTGAACTACTCTGTGACAAAACCTTTTAGATTGTGCTGAACTTTTGTTTTCTGCAGAACTGGAATGCCTGAAGTTGAGTGAACAAAAAAAATAATAAATCCTTATTTCCTTTGGTTTTTTTCTCATGTACTCAACTTTTGAAACCCTCAGTTGCACTGACCTAAAATGTCCGAAAGTGAGTGAACAAAAAAACTCTTTTGGAAATTGGTACTAAGAAATAAAACATTATCAAACAAACTAAAACCAAGACAAATGTTACCAAAACATTTAATAGACACAGAATTAGAAACAGGATAGGAGGCAAAACAACAATAGAGGATCAAAACATGGCAGGACTAACAGGGTGGAAATGCTTTGTAATGCTTCACAGGGGAAAAACAAGACTCAGCAATAGAGCTCTGCATTTGAGCCCGAGACGACTTTTTTATGCCCCTCTGAGCCAATTTTCACGTCATAGTTAGCACGCATATCGGGCTTCGGGCCTGCCTTTATAAAAAATTAATGAGAAAAAAAAAGTTGAAGGGTGACGCAGTGGCGCAGTAGGTAGTGCTGTCGCATCACAGCAAAAAGGTCGCTGGTTCGAGCCTGGGTCAGTTGGCGTTTCTGTGTGGAGTTTGCATGTTCTTTCCTCCGGGTGCTCTAGTTTCTCCCACAGTCCAAAGGCATGCAGTACAGGTGAATTGGGTAAGCTAAATTGTCCGTAGTGTATGTGTGTGAATGAGTATGTATGGATGTTTCCCAGAGATGGGTTGCAGCTGCAAAGGCATCCGCTGCATAAAACATATGCTGGATAAGTTGGCGGTTCATTCCACTGTGGTGACCCCAGATTAATTAAAGGACTAAGCCGAAAAGAAAATGAATGAATGAATGAAAAAGTTGAATGAGATCTGCGGTCCGGAAGCGCCTGTGATGCCTTGCACATAGAGATTTCCAGCCGCATGCAATGGCCCAGCAGGCACACAACATCATAAGACTTAGGTTAAATTAGGTTAGATTTAGGTCATGCTGACCAAAATTCAATGTCTAGCCAACGTCTTAGGACAATGTTATTTTGACGTCCAGTAACGAAAGACACTTAAAGTGACATTTAAAGGCTTAACTAGGTTAATTAGGTTAACAATTGTTGTGAACAATTGCCAAGTGGTTTGGTGGTTTTTCCATGTTGTTTTGAGAATGTAAGTCCAGTTTCAAGAAATGAGCCAAACCAATGGAGAAAAACTCATGTGTTATGAAGATATTTTGTGAATTTCCTACTGTAAATATATGAAAACTACACTTTTGATTTGGTAATCTGGATTGCTAAGCGCTTGATATAGGCAATTTTAAAGGCAGTTTTCTCAGTATTTAGATTAATAAATATTTTTAACCCTTTAAATATTAAAATAGTTGTATCTCTGCCCAATATTCTCCTATTCTAACAAAGTATAGATAAATGGAAGCTTATTCATTCAGTATGCATAAACCTCAATTTCCAAAACTTGACCCTTATGACTGGTTTTGTCATATATTCATTCTTAAACTTACATGAACTACTATGTGAGCTCTTATTTAAACTGAGTGAAAGTGCAGTGAATGTTAAAGTCAACACTATTCAGTATGATTAGCAAAAAAATGACTTTGATCATTGAGGACAAAGGGCATTTACTCTCAATAATGCAACATGACCTTCGCCCAAATCCTTTTATAAATATAGCCTATGCATTCAACCCAGATCACACACACACTGCACATATACAAGAGCAGGAGCGCTTCATTATGACTTCATGGACTCTATTAGTGTGTCTGCTGCTGTGTGGAGTAGATGTCGGCTGGTCTGGCAGGGTTTTGGTGATGCCAGGCGAGTACAGTCACTGGCACAACATGCGGGCGATTATTGAAGCTCTGGTCGATCACAACCACAGTGTGACAGTTCTAGTCAGTTCATCGTCTCCTACAGTACCGCACACACAGAAGGCGCGCTTTGATTACCACGTCTTTAAAGTCAACATGGAGAAAGAAGAGGCCAGGGTCATATGGAGTGACTTTACTCATCTCTGGATGAAAGAGACCGACAGCAAGTTGGAGAGAGTCTTCCTGATATGGCGAGTGATGTCCAACTTTAGGAGACTTGCTGCTGATGTATGCCGGAGCCTTCTTCAAAACGATGATGTTCTACAAATGCTTCGGGAGTCTCATTACGACGTGCTTTTTTCTGATCCGATGATGCCGTGTTCTGACCTGATGGCGCAGACGCTGAATATCCCGCAAGTCATCTCGCTTCGGTTAACTTTCGCGTATACTTTCGAGCGGATGTGTGGTCAGATGCCTGCTCCTCCATCTTATGTTCCTGCAGTAGCTACACACGGTCATCTCACCGACCGCATGAGCTTCAAAGAGAGAGTTGAAAACATGCTGCTCTACTTCATACATACTACTGTATTTCGACTGAACACAATGCTTACAGTTGATCGGCTATACACTGAAATACGTGGTAATTATTTTGCGTTTTTTGGCTTTTTTAAGGAAAGGATGATATTTAATAGAAATTCAATATTCAAAATCTGAGCGTTCAAGCAAATATGCTCAAGTTTTTAAGGTCTTAAATTGTCTTAAGTTTCAAAAACAAAATTTTAGGCCTTAAAAAGTCTCAATATCCCAGCAAGCATATTTTGTTTTTAATAGATGTCTAAAAGATGTCTAATAGACGTCTAAACATAGTCGTCTTGGCTAAAACAAAGCTAAATTTGAGCTGTCAGTGAAAATCTAATAGACGTCTAAGAATAGGCTAAAGCTAGTCATCAAATAAACAGAAATGAATGACTACACATATAAAGTCTGTCTATTTGATGACTAGTCTAGTTTTGGGCTATTCTTAGACGTATATTAGATTTTTACTGAAAGCTCAAGTTTAGCCTTGTTTTAGCCAAGCTGTCTATGTTTAGATGTCTATTAGACGTCTATTAAACGCTAAATTGTTTGCTGAGATATCACTGAAATATTGTCTTGTAGGTCTTAAATCCTTTTAAATGGTTCTTAAATTTTCCTTTGTTTAACTCAAGCTACCCAATCAAGCCAATCACCAACAATACATCTCAATTAAACTTTAGCAAAACTATAACTAATATTATAACAGTTCTGCTGGGCCATTAAAAAGTTTTTAGCATTTATCCCTATATAAATGAAATTTCATTTTTCATGGTCTTTAAAAAGGTCTCAGAACGTCCTAAATTCACTGAAATATTGTCTTGTAGGTCTTAAATCCTTTTAAATGTGTCGTATTTTTCCTTTTTTTTATGTAAAGCTGCCCAAACAATCACATCCAATCACCAACAATACATCTCAATAAAACATTTAGCAGTGTTATATTCATAACTAATATTAGAACAGTCTGTTGTGCATACATTTAGTTTTTAAAGAAACTAGGGCTTGTTTTGAGACATTATATTAATAATTTGGGCATAAGAAATGACTAATTAGAATTAGTTTTTTGATGGGGCAAGTCATTTTTTGTTTTTCTGTTGGGCCATTAAAAAAATCCTTAGCATTTCTCCCTATATAAGTGACATTTCATTCTTCATGGTCTTAAAAAGTCTTAAATTGGACTTGGTGAAACCTGCAAAACCCTGTTTAAAGTTGCCTAAATCAAGTACTTGGCAATCCAGATTACTAAATCAAACGTTACCTTTTCATATGTTTAATTGTACTTGTAGATCATGGAGAGAGTTGAAAACATGCTGCTCTACTTCATACATACTACTGTATTTCGACTGAACACAATGCTTACAGTTGATCGGCTATACACTGAAATACGTGGTAATTATTTTGCGTTTTTTGGCTTTTTTAAGGAAAGGATGATATTTAATAGAAATTCAATATTCAAAATCTGAGCGTTCAAGCTAATATACTCAAGTTTTTAAGGTCTTAAATTGTCTTAAGTTTCAAAAACAAAATTTTAGGCCCTAAAAAGACGCAATATCTCAGCAAGCATATTTTGTTTTTAAAAGATGTCTAATAGATGTCTAATAGATGTCTAATAGACGTCTAAACATAGTCGTCCTGGCTAAAACAAAGCTAAATTTGAGCTGTCAGTGAAAATCTAATAGACGTCTAAGAATAGGCTAAAGCTAGTCATCAAATAAACAGAAATGAATGACTACACATATAAAGTCTGTCTATTTGATGACTAGTCTAGTTTTGGGCTATTCTTAGACGTCTATTAGATTTTTACTGAAAGCTCAAGTTTAGCCTTGTTTTAGCCAAGCTGTCTATGTTTAGATGTCTATTAGACGTCTATTAAACACTAAATTGTTTGCTGGGATATCACTGAAATATTGTCTTGTAGGTCTTAAATCCTTTTAAATGGGTCTTAAATTTTCCTTTGTTTAACTAAAGCTACCCAATCAAGCCAATCACCAACAATACATCTCAATTAAACTTTAAGAAAACTATATTCATAACTAATATTATAACAGTTCTACTGGGCCATTAAAACATCCAATAGCATTTATCCCTATAAAAGTCTGAAATTTCATTTTTCATGGTCTTAAAAAGTCTTAAATTGGACTTGATGAAATAGCTGTGGTCTAAACTCTGCTGTTGTTTACCATTTAGAGTGATGTCTTTATCGTTATCATTATAGATATTGTGCTTGGCTTTACTGAACAGCATTACTATTTATCTCTATGTGTCACAGGTAAACCCACAACTATGTGTGAGACCATGGGAAAAGCAGATATCTGGCTGATAAGAACGTACTGGGATTTCGAGTATCCGCGTCCATTCCCGCCTAATTTTAAGTTTGTTGGAGGACTGCACTGCAAACCTGCCAAACCCCTGTCAAAGGTAATGATCGTCAGTACTGCTTAAAAATTAAATAATGTTGGACCTGCTGAACAAAATGGCACCACAAGTCAAAGTTTAATCAAGATAATGAATATCTGAAATATTAGTTTTATAAATGTATCTTTCAATCAGTGTTATATTATCAGAGTAATTAAGTCAGTTCATTTTAAATGATGGCTGGGAGAAAATTAACATTTGAACTCTGCTGGTGCAATTATGCTTATATATAAAATGTAATCGCCCATGTAAACAATAATCCTTGACCTCTTGGTAGAATTATGAAGCATGTTTTATTTTCTGCATTATCAGAATGAGAACAATCATTTGATTTTTAAAGAGTAATACATTCCCATCTAAAATACTATAGTAAATTATAGTCAACGCTAGTGTTTTTCAATCATACTATAGTAAAGTGGATTATAGTGTATATGTAATAGTATTTACAACACTTTGTTAAAGTGTCACGAAACACCAAAACACATGTTTTGAGCTTTTGACAGTCATATATGTGTCCCACGCTGCTATAAACACTATCAGGACACATAAATCTCACAAAAAAGTGAAAATTGGTAGTTTTTGCGTTATTTTGAGCAAATTCGTTCTTCCGGTTTGAAACTAATTTTTGAAGCTGCATCATGGCCATGAGATCCTTGCGTGTATTCCAGCATGGAAAGTGGCTGTGTGTACCTGCGAGAACATCATGACGTCTCTGAGTGTGCAGCATTAATTCATGAGAAAGACTTGGTTCAAACCAATCAGCGCGCTCTGTTGTGTATGCGGCGCAACTTCATTAATATGCATGATAGCTTCAAGAACACTGTTACAGTGTTCAGACGACAGAGAGATGCCATGTTGTGTTGCCAAAAAAGTGGAAGAACAAGAATTTGGAGACATGGGTCATCAGTGTTGCGTTTATTAATGTGCTGCAACGAAGGTTTTGTTTTCATTTCCTTGCTATGAGAGTGCAGCTGGACTCACATGTGGATTACAGTGCACGCGACAGAAATACAGGGAGTGCAGAATTATTAGGCAAGTTGTATTTTTGAGGATTAATTTTATTATTGAACAACAACCATGTTCTCAATGAACCCAAAAAACTCATTAATATCAAAGCTGAATATTTTTGTAAGTAGTTTTTAGTTAGTTTTTAGTTTGAGCTATTTTAGGAGGATATCTGTGTGTGCAGGTGACTATTACTGTACATAATTATTAGGCAACTTAATAAAAAACAAATATATACCCATTTCAATGATTTATTTTCACCAGTGAAACCAATATAACATCTCAACATTCACAAATATACATTTCTGACATTCATAAACAAAACCAAAACAAATCAGTGACCAATATAGCCACCTTTCTTTGCAAGGACACTCAAAAGCCTGCCATCCATGGATTCTGTCAGTGTTTTGATCTGTTCACCATCAACATTGCGTGCAGCAGCAACCACAGCCTCCCAGACACTGTTCAGAGAGGTGTACTGTTTTCCCTCCTTGTAAATCTCACATTTGATGATGGACCACAGGTTCTCTATGGGGTTCAGATCAGGTGAACAAGGAGGCCATGTCATTAGTTTTTCTTCTTTTAGACCCTTTCTTGCCAGCCACGCTGTGGAGTACTTGGACGCGTGTGATGGAGCATTGTCCTGCATGAACATCATGTTTTTCTTGAAGGATGCAGACTTCTTCCTGTACCACTGCTTGAAGAAGGTGTCTTCCAGAAACTGGCAGTAGGACTGGGAGTTGAGCTTGACTCCATCCTCAACCCGAAAAGGCCCCACAAGCTCATCTTTGATGATACCAGCCCAAACCAGTACTCCACCTCCACCTTGCTGGCGTCTGAGTCGGACTGGAGCTCTCTGCCCTTTACCGATCCAGCCACGGGCCCATCCATCTGGCCCATCAAGACTCACCTTAGACCTTAGAAAAATCAGTCTTGAGATATTTCTTGGCCCAGTCTTGACGTTTCAGCTTGTGTGTCTTGTTCAGTGGTGGTGGTTTTTCAGCCTTTCTTACCTTGGCCATGTCTCTGAGTATTGCACATCTTGTGCTTTTGGGCACTCCAGTGATGTTGCAGCTCTGAAATATGGCAAAACTGGTGGCAAGTGGCATCTTGGCAGCTGCACGCTTGACTTTTCTCAGTTCATGGGCAGTTATTTTGCGCCTTGGTTTTTCCACACGCTTCTTGCGACCCTGTTGACTATTTTGAATGAAACGCTTGATTGTTCGATGATCACGCTTCAGAAGCTTGGCAATTTTAAGAGTGCGCATCCCTCTGCAAGATATCTCACTATTTTTGACTTTTCGGAGCCTGTCAAGTCCTTCTTTTGACCCATTTTGCCAAAGGAAAGGAAGTTGCCTAATAATTATGCACACCTGATATAGGGTGTTGATGTCATTAGACCACACCCCTTCTCATTACAGAGATGCACATCACCTAATATGCTTAATTGGTAGTAGGCTTTCGAGCCTATACAGCTTGGAGTAAGACAACATGCATAAAGAGGATGATGTGGTCAAAATACTCATTTGCCTAATAATTCTGCACCTTTGTAAGGAACATTTTTACCCGAGAGCTTTTCACATCTGGAAATGATGAAATCCGGATTTGCTGCTCGTCTCCTTTTAAAAAAGACACGGCTCCAGTTTGTATAGATTGTCCTGTGGCTACAGATTTGGTAAGTGTGTGTGATCAGTGCTCTTTGTTTGTTCATTCAGATGGCAAAGTTAGTTCATATCGTCAGCAGTGCTCTCTCAGTTTTTAAAAGACATGCTATAGTCAAAATGATTTAGTTAGTAAGTTTACAGTATGTTAATATCACTGCAATATTATAGTACAATATTATAGACTGAAAGATCCACTGTAAATGCTGCTCTCCGAATGTAAACACCGCAATCAAACTATTACTGTCATGTAGGATTTTCGCCGCATTTTGTGTCAGGATAGTCTAGACACACACACGGCTTTCTGACGCTACCTACCGCGTGCATCTAAGTTACCAAGAAATGCAGAGGATTTTTTCTCCTATTCGCCATGCGCTATCAAACACTCCATTAAAACTCCACTCTTCCAGCAGTTACTCGCTTTCAATATCTCGTTTGTCACGGGGGACATGCAGGAAATGTTCCAGAATAAAAAAGTGAAAGTGCCAAACTGCAGTTCAAGTCAACAAATTAATAATTTGGCAAGTAATTCGATTACTGATGTCCATGTAAACACAGTCACTGTCTTTCACCCCTGCGTCTGCGTGCCCAAACAGAAACTCCCATATAAGCAAATCCTTTCCCTCCCCCAACACTCCCACCTAAACAGAGCTGGACACGCCCACTTTCCTGACTTTTTCCAAACTAGAGGTGTGAAAACACCCTGCTGAGAGAGGAGGGTTCCATGACCCTTTAACATTTCCTCAAAAAACTTTTAATGTTAAATTTGACAGCTTTTGACTTCTGGTTTGCGGGCGTGAATGAAGTAGTCGCGTCTGTCTCGAGGTCCCTGTAGACTTATTTTTTTCTTCAATCTTCTAATCCTCTACCACTTTATTTATTTATTTATTTCTTTGTGCTTGACTGTGAACATGTTTAACGCTTAAAAGACGCTTAAAAATCCACCAAACATGGGAAAAAAGACTCTCCTAAAGAGGATGGAACCGCAGCGCACGCGGAGTTTAACATGGCGGCCTTAACTAGCCTTCTGGAAGAACATAGAGAGGCCTTGTCTACTAAGTTTAAAGCCACCTTAATATCTTTTGAAACAAAACTAGACTCTGTTCAAACAGCGGTGCTGGATCAAGGTACGCAAATTACTTCGCTAGAAGCTAATGCCGACCTTCTCAGTTAGCGAATTCTCTAAATTTGACAGCTTTGTTTCTGTATTTTTGAAATATATGGAAAATATGTAAATTTCCAGCAAAAGACTTTAAGTCAAAGTGAAATTGCAAAAAGTGAAAGTGAAAAGTGAAGTGAAAGAAGAGTAAAGCAAAAGTGAAGTCATTAATACATTTAAAAGTCAATGTAAAGAACAGGAAAAATACATAAAAAAATAATAATGTTAAATTGAAAACATTTTTGCTGTATTTTTGAAATACCAGGGAAATCTGTAAAAGCAAAAGACTGTAATGTGAAAGTGAAAAAAGGGAAGTGAAAGAAGAGAAAGGTGAAATCATCTATAAATTTTAAAAGCCAATGCAAAATATCAGGAAAAATACAAATCTGAAACCAGAACATTTCATTTTTTAAATTTCAAAACTGAATTTTAAGGTTAAAATTGACAGATTTGGCAGCGCAGTGGCGCAGTGGGTAGCACTGTCGCCTCACAGCTAGCAGGTCACTGGTTCGAACCTCAGCAGGGTCAGTTGGCATTTCTGTGAAGTTTGCATGTTTCACTTTTGTATTGCATTATGGGATCTTGATCTTTCTTCCAACAACACAAAACATGTTTATGAACATGTTTAATAGTTTGCAGTGCTATATTGTCTGGGTCGGTGTTGTATATTACGCTATAAACACTTTTATACATACAGTACATTTTCTGTTATTTTACAGTTTTTTATATATTATTATTTCTTATTTATTATATTATTTCAAATGACTAAAATGTCAATAAACTGTAGAGTTGCATTTTCAACATCAAAAGTTGACAGAGCAGAGATATTTAACATCTTTTGTTTTGTTTTGATCAGAAGCTGCTGGAGAAAACCATGCTGCTGTCTCCAGCTCCGCAAACCCTGACAATATGCAATGCTTAACGGTGAGTGCAGACGTCCCCCAAAACCCTTTTCTGCTGTGTGGCTTATGCTCTGAGACTGTCTGATTGAATGCTCATTAAAGTACACATGAAATCAAAACTTGATTTTGTTAGCTCACATTGCTAGTTTTGTGCTAAACAATTCGTCAGTGCTTGTCCTTAAGGGGAGAACAATTGTGTGCCCTTGTCATTGTTAATAGAAATCTGAAAAGCACTTCCTGCTTTTTAGATAAATTCTCAGATTAGGTCTGTCTGAGGTATTAGGCGGGACTAACATACTTAACCACGCCCCTCCAGCTGTCAGTTTTGACAACCCACAGAAATAGTGTGGAGGAGGAGGAGTCTGTTAGGTTGTAATAACTCTCTCCAAACCCTTTTCCCCATCTTTCTGAATGAAATGCCTACTGTACTACATCCAATCAGCTCACGGTAGAAAAAAACAAGCCACGCCCACTGTTTTCTCCTTTAATATTCTTTCCAGCTGCAACCAAATACTGGGAAACACCCATACACTCTCACATTCACACACACACTCAAACACTACGGCCAATTTTGTTTACCCAATTCACCTATAGCGCATGTGTTTGGACTGTGGGGGAAACCAGAGCACCCGGAGGAAACGAACCAGCGACCTTCTTGCTGTGAGGCGACAGTGTTAACCACTGAGCCATCGTGCCGCCCCTTTAATAATAGCTTTTAAAATTTAACACATTTGAAAAACAAACTGATTAATTCCAGTGTACTTTGCAAAAGATTGGATAAGCACAATGTTAATGTTTAAAGTCTCAGTGTCTATTTTTGTTGGAGCTTACAGTAGCATTGTGCTGTGAATATGAAGATGTGCAATATACACTGAGCACATGAATAATGACTGTGCCAATGCCACTGACAAGTAATAGCTTTTTCATTAAATGTGCATGCCAAATAAATTACATTAAGCACATACCAGGTATTTAATGAGTCTCAAAGTTGCATAATTTAAAAGAAACAGCTCACCTCAGAAAAAAACTGTGTCACTGCCCCTCATTTACTCGCTTTTTTTCCCAAATTTTTACATTTAATTTCTCAGGACAATGAAATGTTAAGTAATTTGGGTTGTGTGTTGGCAGTCAACCTCCATAAATGAAGCCAAACAGTGTCTTTATGTGAGGCTGAATGTTTTGTTAATATTCACTGATGACCTCCGCCTCCATCAGCTCTCAAATAGCATTTACAGATCTACTGTATATTAAAAAATACAGTTTATTAATGCAAAAAAGGACACACCATACAGTGCTTAGCATAAATGAGCACAACCCTCACATATCTCTCTTTTAAATTCATATTTTCTATAGGATGCTTTACAATAATGTATTTGTGCATACATATTAGATCAGAGTTGGAACTAATCTAGGTGGCATGGTGGCTCAGTGGTCAGCACTGTCGCCTCACAGCAAGAAGGTCACTAGTTGGAGTCCCAGCTGGGTCAGTTGACATTTCTGTGTGGAGTTTGCATGTTCTCCCCATGTTGACGTGGGTTTCTCCCGGGTGCTCTGGTTTCCCCCACAGTCCAAACACATGCGCTATAGGGGAATTGCATAAGCTAAATTAGATGTAGTACTGTGAATAAGTGTCTATGGGTGTTTCCCAGTACTGGGTTGCGGCTGGAACGGAAATCCGCTGCATAAAACATATGCAATAATAGTTGGCGGTTCATTCCGCTGTGGCGGCCCTTGACTAAGCCAAAGAAAATTAATGAATGAATGCAACTATTCTAACAAAGAAAACTTATGATCTTAGTCCAAAAAATTGTAGACCCAAATTAATATGTTGGAGAAATATATTAAATTAAAATTTAAATCTCATCTCAATAACTCGTTTGAATTTAAATATCTTTCTGTTTCTAAATATGTTAGGTGACCAAACTCTTATTTTAATGCATATAACTGCTTAATAAAACTGTTTTGTTTAAATGCACTCATGATTTACTCATTTATGCCGATCACTGTACCTTTTTTATACAAAAATAAATATTTTAGATGGTTAATAACTACCTGCCAACACATGAATAAATCCTAGTATTCTGAGAAATAGTGGCAAGCTATTGTTACACTGAATGCCATTTAGTTGAGTCTTCTGTAAGTCACGGGTAAACATTTATGATTATTGCCGTTATTGTCTTCATTATGTTTTGCCTGTTATTCTCTATATTTTAAGGACCAAATGTCCTGAAATATATAGTAATACATTTGTTTTGGTCCCAATGAGGAAAATTGCTCATAAATAATATACAATGAATTATTTAGAAAAAGTATACGGTTCTGTTACGGTTGGGTTTAGGAGTAGGGATGAGGTAATGGGATACAATATACAGTCTGCACAAAATCATAAAAATCATAATGTCTATGGCAAGTCCCCATTAAGATAGTAGTGTGTTTGTAGGCCTGTCACGATAATCAATATGGACTTCTCGCATAACACATGGACATGAGCTCAATCCTTTTTGGTGATGCAATATATATTGCCCATACATAAAAACCAATTCTAGCAACACTTTTAGCTGATTGTGCAACATATCTATCTCTATTGGAGGTGTCAGTTTGGTTTAAAAACACTATAGTATTTAGTATTTATTACTATAGCAGGGCTCAACAATAAGGACTGCCTGATTGCCCGGACCCAGCGTGTGAGACGCTCAGGACAATAGACTGGATCATTACTGCCTTGTCACTAAAGTTTAATTTGACTGCAACTATTTGTCAATTGCGTGCAAATACAGTCTTAGAATCGAGAAATTGTTTGTGCTTTTAAGCCTTCAAATGGTACCTTCTCTGTGATGTTGTAAACATTATCTGATTGAATGTTGTGAGCATGTTATTTTTTTCCGTAACAACCAGTACAGCAAAAAGACGGCAACATCAAATAATTATGCTAAAAGAAAACATCTATTTATTACGTCTTGGAAGCAGACAATTATGTGGGTACAACACGACAAAAAATGAAATCAACTTTTGTACAGTTTGCTGTCAGTATGGCAGGTCAGCCACCTTTTGTTTTGCAATAAAAACCTGCACATTTTAAATAGCTATAAACTTTTTAATTTTTTTTTGGTGGGGCCAGTGAAAATATTGTCAGGGCAAGTAAAAATCTGAACCACTGGTCTGATCGGGCCTGTAGAAAAAACCCTTAGCGTTGAACCCTGCTATAAAATATTTTTTATGTGGGTGTCTGACGACTGAAAATAGATCTGGTAGCAGAAATCACAGCCTCTGTTACTCTTTACCTTGCACTTTTTTGTTAACATTTTTTATTATTTATTTAGGATATGTGTTTTCCGATTACTATGCCTGATTATTAAACTGTTAAAATGACTATAATTAAGTGACATATTCTTAAGAATAAACTATTATGCATTCTTTGGAAGTGTGTACTTGCATTATGATGATATTATATTGGCAATCAAGAGTTCACACTTAGCTGATGATTGATTACAAAGCTTGTTTGGCATGCTGTCCCGAGAGAGAGCCCTGAGCTCATAAGATCCTCGAGCCCGGGGCTCCCTCCCGTTTGCAAGGCGAGAGAGGAGTTTGAGCTCAGGTAGATCTTGAGAACTCCCCTGCTGTAGTAGCTAATGAACAGATAGTGATTGCTATTAAGAGATAACTACTTACTAGGAGCATGTCTATGGTGCTGATTTGGATTAGTCAATTAACTTAAGTTGCATGTTTTTGGATGGTGGGAGGAAACCGGGGAACCCGGGGGAAATCCACGTGAGCACGGGGAGAGCGTGTAAACTCCACACAGAAACGTCTGCTGGCTTGGTAAGGACTAGAACCAGTGACGTTCTTGCTGTGAGGTAACAGTGCTAACCACTGGGCCACCGTGCCACCCATCTAAGAAAGGAGGAGGAGTAGGGGTGGAAGGGGGGATTCTTCAAAACAAAGATGGCTGTTATATGGAACTTAGGGTATTTACATTGGCTTAGGAATCGTCTGATTGCTGAATCATAAATTGAATAATGTGGGATCAGCCGCAAGCAATCATAAGCACATGATCCTCTTGAAATTAGTTTATAAATAAACTTCACTTCTGGCATTTTATAATGAGTGGCATAAATGCTCTTAAAATGACAATAATATTGTTTTTCTCAATATATTTTGGTGCAATATATCTTACAACAAAATATAGATATCATGAGAGGCCTCTATGTGTTTTTGTGTACTTTGTATTTTTTACATTGTGGGTATAGCAAGTATACCAGTTCATTTTGGAAAACGGCTAATAAATCACACAGAATGAAGTATTTTGAAAATGTAAAAATGCAAATAGTTTCCTGTGAGGGTTGTGTTTAGGCGTAGAATATAGAGTCTGTAGAGTATAAAAAATAATTTCATCTATGGGAATTCCACTCAAAGATAGCAGTACAAGTGTGTGTGTGTGTGTGTGTGTGTGTGTGTGTGTGTGTGTGTGGTCCTGCTGTTGCACAATGTAGGGACCAAATATCTCCTCAGATAAATACCAGTAATTGTTGACCTTGTAGGGTATTTCATTGGTCCATGTGAGAAAAAAACGACTTATAAATCATCCAGAATGAAGTATTTTGAAAATGTAAAAGTGCAGGTTGTTTCTTGTGAGGGTTGGCTTTAGAAGTAGAGGGAGAAAATATCAAAACAGGCTCAGCACAGGTGAAAATGTACCCCTGTATACATTTCAGGAGAGCGCAAATTATGTAGCCAGAGGTATGCAGAGAGGAGTTCACCTTGACGTTGGTGTTCGAGTCTGGTAAAGAGGGGTTCCAGAAAGCAGGTAAAACAAAAACAAAAGAAAAAAAATTAAACAAAGAATTAAATAACAGGGTGAGAACGTGGTAAAAATCTGGCTTTTGTGTTTTGAAAACACTATCGGTTGGGATTAGGCAAGGGGGTGGGTGGGAGTATCAGTCAGTCAGTCAGTCGACAGCGGCCTCTGGTGAATTTACGTGAGAAGAGCAGGCATGAATGGTACTCGCAAGAGAAATTTTAGATCTTAAAAAGCATGCACAGCGGCCTTTGGTGGATTCACATAAATAAAAATTGCAAAAGAGCATAGCTCCTGGGACGTATTTGGCGCTCTCCAGAAATTGAGAGGTACATATCAATAATGGGCCTGGGTTGGAAAATATATATAAATAACCTTATGTCTAGGGTCCCCGTAAAACCCCGTCCAATATGTGTGTATGTGGTCCTGTTATACAATGTGAGGACCAAATGTCACCTTAGGTGTTGCAATATCAGTCATTTTTTTTCAACTCTCAGGGACATTTTATTGGTCCGCATGAGGAAAACGTCTCATAAACCAGAGGGAATTAAATACTGGAATATTTTCGGTGAGGGTTTTGGGGTATAAAATATACAGTCTGTACAGTAGAAAATCATTACATCTATGGAGAGTCTGTATAAAACAGGAAACCACAGCATGTGTGTACATGTGTGTGTGAAAGTGGTGTGGTGGGGTAGACATATCAGATAAGCTGTTTGGGGATCTGTCTAATTGTTTAATATATTTAAGTTCGGGCAACTCTCCAAGTGGATTTAAAGAGGATTTATTGAGAGTGGAGGAGGTGCTGCTGAGACTGCTTGAAAGTCAGTGAAAGGCTTGAGGCAAAGGACTAAATACAACCACAACACAACTAGAAAAAAACCCAAATTTAGGTAGATCTAGTGATGATGAGACTGTGGAGATGGAGGATAAACATAGTTGCAGGAGGTGAGTTGCAGTCTTTAGTGTTTTGATAGGAGTGTTTGGTGTTGTGTTTGGGGTGTATGGAGATCTGGTGCTGATTGGTCAACAGGCAGTGTTGGAGAGTAACTAGTATCATGTAACAGCATCACGTAATTTAATTACAAAATAAATGTAACTGTAATTCATTACAGTTACTGAGAAAAAATGTGTAATTAAATTACAGTTACTTATGAAAATGTTAAAGATTACAAACGGAGTTACATCTAAAAATTTTGTTTAGAAATCTGGGATATGTTGAATAATATTAATCTGTTGCTTTGCCTGTTTTTTATATGCACGATCCTTTCTGCTAAGGCCATTTATTAAAGCGGTGCTATTCTGCTATAACTACAGTTCTCAGTAGCGTGGCAGTAGCGTCACTACTTTCTAAATCAAATAGCTTTTCAGTATCGAAGCTATTTTTGTAGTCGAGTAGCGCAGTAGCGTCCACACAAGCTACATTTACTGATCGCGGATCAATAAGTTATGGCACCGGCATTCACAGAGCTGTGAGGCCGGTGTCTAGCTAATGAAAATAAAGCTATATGATGGCAAGAATGACGATTTCTTTTTCTACCTGTTTTTCGGTGGTCGACAACAAATTTTTTGGTGCGTTACTGGCACCTCTCGCTCTGGTCTGTGACGTCGCCAACCAAGGCAAACACAAGAAATTTGCTTGTTGGAAAGACAACTGAGGGCGAGGAGGTCTATATATATATATATATATATATATATAGTTATATAGATATATATATATATATATATAAATATATAGAGTGATAATGTGTATTAGATGGACTAAA
>CAIGQZ010028229.1:0-10490 GCA_903798205.1 Danio tinwini | reverse complement strand
CAGCAAACAGAGCATTACAGTAATCCAGCCTAGAAGTCATGAAAGCATGAACTAGCTTTTCTGCATCTGAGATGGATAGCATACTTCGCAATTTAGCAATATTTCTTAGATGAAAGAAGGCAGTTTTTGTGACATGGGATATATGATTTTCAAAAGTTAAATTTGTTGTCTAATATGACACCCAGATCTTTTATAGTAGAGCTAACGCTAACTTTGTATCCCTCTAATTGCAGGTCGAGTTGTGAGAACTGCTGTATACAGGATTTAGGCCCAGTAAGTAATAATTCTGTTTTGTCTGAGTTTAAGAGAAGAAAATTGTTGGTCATCCAGTCTTTAACATCTTTAATACACTCAGTTAGCTTAGACAGTTTAGACATCTCATCCGGTTTAGTTGAAATGTATAATTGAGTATCATCTGCATAGCAGTGAAAACTGATCCCATGTTTTCTAATAATGTCCCCCAGGGGAAGCATGTATATTGTAAACAGCAAAGGGCCTAAAACTGATCCTTGAGGGACCCCGTACTTTACCAGTCTTACTTGTGAAAGTTGTCCATTAATATTCACAAACTGGTAACGATCAGCTAAGTATGACCTAAACCATTGAAGAGCCTGTTCTTGGACACCTGTAGAATATAAGCGGTCTATGAGGATATTGTGATCAATGGTGTCAAAAGCGGCGCTAAGATCTAGTAGAACTAATAGTGAGATGCACCCTTGGTCAGTAGCTAAGAGTAAATCATTGGTTATTTTCACTAATGCGGTTTCTGTGCTGTGATGAGGCCTGAAACCTGACTGAAACACTTCAAAAATATTGTTCATCTGCAGAAAGCAGCATAATTGGGTAGAAACAACTTTTTCTAGTATTTTAGACATAAACGGAAGATTTGAAATAGGCCTATAATTAGCTAGGTTGCTGGGGTCCAGTTGTGGTTTCTTAATAATAGGTTTAATAACAGCTAGCTTGTAAGGATTTGGAACATGGCCTAAAGCTAAAGAAGAGTTGATAACGTTAAGGAGAGGTTCTCCTATAACAGGTAGCAAATCTTTCAGTAATTTTGTTGGAATTGGATCTAACATACATGTAGCTGGTTTGGAACTATTTATAATTTTATCTAGCTCTTCCTGTTCTATGATTTTGAAGCATTGTAGGTTATTTTGATTCAGTGGAATGTTTACTGGATCTGGAGTATAAGGTGGTGCAGAAAGTTTAACATCTTCAATTTTCTGTCTAAAGTCTTTTATTTTACCACTGAAAAAATTCATGAAGTCATCACTACTAATATGCGGTGGGACATTTTGTTCCAGGGATGACTGATTATTTGTTAATTTAGCAATGGTGCTAAATAAAAATCTAGGATTGTTATGATTATTTTCAATCAGTTTGCGGAGGTGCTCAGCCCTGGCAGATTTAAGAGCCCTCCTATAGCTGGACATACTGTCTTTGTACGCAATTCTAAAAACCTCTAAGTTTGTTTTTTTCCATTTACGTTCCAGGGCACGGGTTGCTGTTTTGAGAGCGCAAGTATGACTATTGTACCATGGTGTAGTTTTGTTCTCTCTAGCCTTTTTTAATTTAATGGGTGCCACCGTATTTAGTGTGCTAGTAAAGATGGCATCCATACTGCTGGTTACTACATCAAGGTCATTTACGTTTGCGGGTGTATTTCGAATTAAAGAAAGATCAGGTAAGTTACTTATGAATTCATCCTTAGTGGATGGAACGATAGTCCTACCAGGGCGGTATATTGGTGCAGATCTGATAATTTCAGGTGAACGTAGCTTATATAGCAAGAGGTAGTGGTCTGTAA
This sequence comes from Danio tinwini, assembly GCA_903798205.1. NCBI lineage: Eukaryota > Metazoa > Chordata > Actinopteri > Cypriniformes > Danionidae > Danio > Danio tinwini. The sequence goes on along the minus strand of CAIGQZ010028229.1, from coordinate 8,680 downwards.
TATCATCACTTTGTGGTATAATGTCTACATCAAAGACCTCAATTCCGTAAGACAATATTAGATCTAATGTATGCTTTAAGAGATGGGTTGGACCAACCGCATTTTGTTTTATCCCAAGTGAATGTAGTAGATCCATAAAGGCGAGCCCTAGTGTATCATTGGAGTCATCTACATGGATGTTAAAGTCTCCTACAATTAGTATTTTATCAGTTTTAACTAGTAAGTCAGAAATAAAATCAGAAAACTCTTTTAGAAAATTGACATAGGGTCCTGGGGGTCTATATATGGTGATTATAGCAAGAGATATCGTAGGTTTTTGCATAATATCTGGTAGCATAACATTAAGAGCTAATACTTCAAAGGAGTTAAACATAAGTCCCTTTCTCTGACTAACATTAAGAATATCACTAAAGATTGATGCAACTCCACCACCACGACCAGTTTGACGAGCCTCATGCTTATATGAGAATCCTGGAGGAGTAGCTTCATTTAAGCTAATATAGTGATTTTGTTTCAGCCAGGTTTCAGTGAGACAGAGTGCATTAAGATTGTTATGTGTTATTATTTCATTTATGATAAGTGTTTTAGGTGCTAGTGACCTGATGTTTAGGAGACCAAGCTTTACGAAGTTTGTATTATCACTTTTTATTGGATTTTCAGCTTTTATTCTTAATAGATTTTTTCTAGAGCACACAGTACGTTTAATTGTTGATCTAATAACCCGAGGAACAGACACAGTCTCTATGGGGTACTCTAGACATGTGTTACTATAATTTAAGTTGGACGAACAAGAGTCTATATGGGTAAAATGTGAATTTTGTGAATTTTTACCTACTAGTCAGACAGAACGAAGCATCTTAGAGATGTTGTCCGACAGCAGTTCAGCTCCAGCTCGACTAGGATGCAGCCCGTCAGTGCGGAAGAGCCTAGGACGCTCCCAGAAAAGATTCCAGTTATTAGCAAAGAGCAATTTCTGTTCATTACACCATGTTAATAGCCATTCATTTAGAGCAAAAAGTCTACTGAACCTTTCATTTCCTCGGCGGTAGGTAGGAAGCGGTCCAGAAACGATGATCTGCGTGGCGGGCGAGGTGCGTCGAACCGTCTCGATCAGGCTCCTGAAGTCCCTCTTCAGGATCTCCGACTGGCGAAGCCCGGTGTCGTTCGTCCCCACATGGAGGACAACGGCACCGAGGCTCTCGCCAGCGCTCAGGATACTCGGAATCTGTGTAGAAATATTCTTAACGCGAGCACCAGAAAAGCAAAATGTGCGTACTTTATTACCTGAAGTGGAAGCAGGACGGACGTGGCGGACGATGGAGTCACCGATGATGCCCACATCGTGACCCGTCTCGCGGAGAGAGGCGAAGCGGTTCTCCGTGGAGATCTCGAACACGGGAGGAGGAGACTCTCTGCCCCGGGGCTTCCTGAGCACCCTACGCGGCTGCACCCAGGGGCCGTGGTAGCCGGGTGTCGGCGTGAACGACCCCTGGGCACACCGCGTCCTAGGTGCGCTGGGCCTGGACAGAGAAACACGTGGGGTTGAAGTGGACGGAGTGTCGCGGCTGTATTGTGCACTTACCTCAGATGAGCGGACTGGCACACGGGACACAGCGAGCGAGGCTCGCTGCGCCGTGAGTTCAGTGCGCCTCACCTGCAGAAGGCGGATGCGTTCATCCAGCCGTCCCAGCTCCATGTCCAGCGCCTCCATCGATGTCTCTCCTGCACACAAAGACAGAGACACAAGCGACATCGTACAGGGTAACGAGCAAAGCCAGTAAGTGAGAAAATTAGGGAATGAAAGCAGTCGGTAGCTTTAGCTGACTAGCGATGCTAGCAGGCCAAAGCTACAAACAACAGGCGGATGCTCGAGAGACAGAACGTTTTTAAAGTAGATTTATTTATAAAGTGCTAAATGTTGTAAAAAAAATGTATTTAGGGATTGTTCCCCTAAGTAGTATTTAGCGAAAGTGGAGGTATTTGATAATAAAAATGCAAATTGCGAATCTATGCAACAGAGAGCTACAGACACAGCCTGTTTAGCGTAGCGTAGCAGTGACGTCACTCGAGCGTGGATATTACACAACTATTATTTTTTGTTCTGTTTTATTTTTATATTTGTATTGTTTTTTTTTTTTACCAAAATCTGGTTCAATCCCATGTCAACAGCTCCTTTAGAAACATCATTCCCAGGAAAAAAACATGACGTGTTCAATACTTATTTTCCCTCAATGTGTATGCAAGTCAATGTCTGTTCACCTTTTGTTGTTCAACAAAAAAACTGAAACTCGAGCAGTTTTGAAACAAATGAAAGTTGAGTAAATAATGACAGAATTTTCTTTTCTCTGAAAGTGCATGTTGGCTATTTCTTTCAGTTTCTTCCTACAAAAAAACAAAACAACAATTTATGAAAAGCCTAAAATCTCAAAGTTGACAATTGCATAAAAGCCATGTTTTTAACTGCAGTGCCTTGCCTTCAGAAAATCATTCGGATGTTACGTAACGTGTGTGTCCCATATGGTAAAGTTCATGCACACTTATGTTATATATATATGGTAATTTTGACGTGAAAATAGCAAGTCATGCATTTTTTTCCAGATGGTTTTCTTTCACGTGCACGAGGGGAGATATCAGCTCGTCATATAATTATATTCAGTACGCTGTCAGAAATGTTGACACGAGGCTGTTCTGGGTGTACAGCATGACATGACTTGACTGGCCAGAAGCGTAAACAACAGCTCGGTTGGATCCCGTTGATTGCGTGCCTCTCGGTTTAATTTTCAGATGTTTCCAGCATTCCAGCGGATCTCCGTGCTCTTTGATTAGACACTCGGATGACATTTCAGATTTTCAGGACAGAAACCCGAGAAGTGTAAAGTCTGAATTCCTGCAGGTTTTCCGTCATGTCTTGTAACGGCATGATGTGGTGTTTAGGATTCAGGATTTGGTACATTCTTAAACTAATACTCTTCACTTTTATTTAAAAAATATCCTAACCCTGCTGAAAGGTTCAGCTTAAACCAGCCCAAGCTGGTTGGCTGGTTTTAGCTGGTCGACCAGCCTGGTTTTAGAGGGGTTTTGGCCATTTACAGTCTGGTCTTAGCTGGTAAGGCTGGAAAATGACCAGCTAAAACCAACTTGACCAGCCTGGTTTAAGCTGGACATAGCTGGTTTTGGCTGGACTCCCAGCCTGGCTAGGCTGGTCAAGCTGGTTTTAGCTGGTTATCTTCCAGCCTGACCAGCTAAGACCAGGCTGTAAATGGTGGGAAACCAGCCTGGAAATGGCCAAAACGCCTCTAAAACCAGGCTCGTCGACCAGCTAAAACCAGTCAACCATACTAGGCAGGTTTAAGCTGGGTTTTTCAGCAGGGTAACCCTCATTTGATAGGTTTCCTAGAGTTAAACAGTCGAGTTTTATCATTTTTGAATTCATTCAGCTGATCTCCGGGTCTGGCAGGAGCACTTTTAGCTTAGCATAAATCATTAAATCGGATTAGACCGTTAGCATATCGTTCAAAAATATCATTGCGCCTGCTGCAGCCATGGTATGGCAGCAAAATTCCTTGATTATTACGCTGAAATAAAAGTATATTTTCTAGCCATATTGACATTTTTAAGTGACATGCTAATGGTCTAATCCGATTTAATGGTCTATGCTAAGCTAAGCTAAAAGTTCTATTCACTAGACAAAAAGATCGGCTGAATGGATTCAAAAATGGCAAAACTCCACTATTTAACACTAGTAACTAATCGATTCGAATCAGATCATTGAATTGTATTAGACCATTAGCATAATAAAAAATTTAATTGCGTCTGCTTCAGCCCTTGTATGGCAGCAAAATCTGTTAATTATTCCGTTGAAATAAGAGTATAATTTTCATATCAGCCTAAATAGCAACTGTTAATTTTCCTTCAGTCTTAATACATGATTTAACTACAGAAAAGCCAAGCTGCAGGAAGGTTATCAAAACTCGTAATTTTTGAGTGAAATGATAATGGTCTAATCCAATTCAATGATTTATGCTAAGCTAAGCTAAAAGTGCTCCCGCCAGACAAACAGATATCCTGTGGATTCAAAAATGGCAAAACTCCACTGTTTAACTAAAAAGTAAGATTCCTAAAACTCCACTGTTACTTAAAGTAACTAATCTGATTTGGTTGAGATCATTGAATCGGATTAGACCATTAGCATCTTAATCAAAAATGTCACTGCTCCTGCTGCAGCCATGGTACTCCAGCAAAATCTGTTATTTATTACATGGAAATAAAAGTATAGTTTCCTGCCATATCGGCCTAAAATAACAACGGTTTATTTTCCTTCATCTTAGTACATGATGTAACTACAGAGGAGTCGAGCTTTAAGTAGGAAGGTTATCAAAACTAGTCTTTTTTTTTTTTTTAAGTGTGATGCTAATGGTCTAATCTGATTCAATGATTTATACTAAGCTAAGCTAACATTTCTTCCACCATAAAAAGAGATTGCTTAATGGGTTACAAAATGGCAAAACTCCTCTGTTTAACTCTAGTAATAATCTGATTCGATTCAGATAGTTGAATCGGATTAGACCACTAGCATCTTGATCAAAAATGTCACAAAAATGTCATTGAATTGAATTTTGGTAAAAATCTGCAGATTTGTGCGGAATTATTTTGGGAGTATCATAACTAAAACCTTAATATATGAAATAAAAAGTAATACCTTTTTAACTTTTATTTAATGTTTAAAATACAAATCCAATTAGATTCTCTAGATTAGATTCTTAGTCTCTCATATAATATATCTACTAAAAGACAGAAAATATGACTTTACAAACTGCATTGTACATAAATCAGATGAACATTTTTTATATTAGTCAATAATGTTACTGTTATTAATTTAAAACTGAATAAATTTAGATTTACACACATTTACTCAAGTAAATAAACAGAATTAATGATGGGATAAAAATCTGCGGAATTCTGCGGAAAAACTGCAGAATTCTGCGCGAGCAGATTCCGTGTGGGCCTACATATCAAAAATAGCAACTTTTCATTTTCCTTCGGTCTTAGTACATGATTTAACCACAGAGGAGTTGAGCTTTAAGTAGTAAGGTTATCAAAACTCGTCATTTTTGAGTGAGATGCTAATTGTCTAATCCGATTTAAGGATTTATGCTAGGCTAAGCTAAAAGTTCTTTCGCTAGACAACAAAATCAGCTAATGGATTCAAAAATGGCAAAACTCTACTTTGAATTTAAGAACTGAAGCAAATAATGCCATAAATTTTGAGAAAAGCTGTCATATTAGGCTGCAAATATATATTTAAAGACAACAAAATCGTAAAAAAAAAAAGTTTTTAAAGGTTTTTAAATATTCTTTATTATATATATATATACACACACTCACTGGCCATTTTATTAGGTACAAAAAAGTCCTTTTGCCTGCAGAACTGTCTTAATCCTTTGTGGCACAGATTCAACACGCTACTGGAAATATTCCTCAGAGATTTTGGCCCATATTGACATGATAGCAACACGCAGTTGCTGCAGACTTGTCAGCTGCACGTCCATAATGCAAATCTCCTATTTCACCAAATCCTAAAGCTGCTCTGTTGGATTGATAAATGGTGACTGTGGAGGCCATTTGAGTACAGTGAACTCATGTTCAAAAAACCAGTCTGAGATGATTCACGCTTTATGACATGGTGCGTTAACGTGCTGGAAGTAGCCATCAGAAGGTCATAAAGGCATGGACATGGTCAGCAACAATACTCAGCTAGGCTGTGGTGTTGACACGATGCTCATTTGGTACTAATGAGCCCAAAGCATGCCAAGAAAATATCCCCCACACCATTACACCACCACCAGCAGCCTGATCCATGCTTTCATGTTGTTGATGCCAAATTTTGACTCTGATGAGACTCATCAGACCAGGCAATGTTTTTCCAATCTTCTATTGTTCAATTTTCGTGAGCCTTTGTGAATTGTAGCCTCAGTTTCCTGTTCTTAGCTGACAGGAGCGGCACCCACTGTGGTCTTCTGCTGCTGTAGCCCATCTGCCTCAATATTTTACGTGCATTGTAACGAGTGGTTATTTGAGTTACTGTTGCCATTCTATCCGCTAGAACCAGTCTGGCCATTCTCCTCTGAATTCTGGTCTCAACAAGGCATTTGTGCCAACAGAACTGCCGATCACTGGATATTGTTGTGCGTAAAAATCCCAGTAGATCAGCAGTTTCTGAAATACTCAGACCAGCCCGTCTGGCAGCAACAACCATGCCACGTTTAAAGTCACTTAAATCCCCTTTCCTTTGCAGTAACACTTCATTTGAAGATTATTTAACCTTTCTGTATTAATTAATTAACCTAATTTGCAATTTTGCCATTTTTTTATTTTTATTTTCTCCAAACATTTCCTCATGACTTAGTTTGGAAACAGTAAATGTAGCTAATATATACCTATCATTACCTAATAGTAAATGATTACCAATTATGCTAAAGAAAAACAAAGATTTACTAGTCTAATCAAACTTTTTGTAGTTTACTTATTATTCTCAAATATTCTAACATTGTTTCTGGAAGTCAAGTCTTAATGTTAAAGGTATTGTTTTGTTATTTTTTAAGCATTTGTTTACCCTTGCTTTACCCTTGGCTATACATTTATATTAATATATATACATTTATTTATATATATATATATATATATATATATATATATTTATTTTTTTTTTTTTTTGTATAGCATAGTATTCTTCGACCATTTATTAGCTTTATTTAAACAGTTATCATTAATGACACGCTAGTATGCATGCAGTAAAGCAATTTCTGTTTAACTCAGACTTATAAGATTCAATCTAAGACTCAATAGATGAAATTTAAAAACACACACATGCAAACATTATCATTTTTTCATGTTTCAAGTTCAGAGGAGTTGTAAATATGCAATAAATGTTTCATTCCGCATTGGTACAGGCCTGCAGCAATGCAATCAAATCCTGTTTGTGTGTTTGGAACTCCACCAATGTTCATTTAATGTTGCGTGCAATAAACTGTCACGTCTGACAGGATCAGGTCAGGCCCTGTTGAGTTGCGCACATTCGGAGAGCGTTTTTGAAAATAAAACCATTAAAACAACTTTTGAGTGACAAATAAAAACGTGAGTCTCTGCCTTGCTGATTTCAGGTGTGTTGCTGAAGTGATGGCCAAACGCTCAGGGGAAAAATTGGTGTCAGATTAATGGGGTAGAAATTGTGCCACTTATTTTAGCTGGCTAACCAGGCCAGTGAAGAGGGGTGGTTCTTTTTTCTCAAAACGCGGACCATTTTGCAGTTATTAGCCTAATTTTCTATTTAATTATGATATTTAAATACTGCTTTTTAGTGACATTTTAACACGATTTTTAGCTGGATGAGTTTTAATTATTTTCTTTAATTTAATAATTGGTGACGATGCAGTGGGTAGCACAATTGCTTCACAGCAACAAGGTCGCTGGTTCGAGCCTCGGCTGGGTCAGTTGGCATTACTGTATGGAGTTTGCATGTTCTCTCCATGCTCGTGTAGGTTTCCTCCGGGTGCTCCGGTTTCTCCCACAAGTCCAAAGACATGTGCCGTAGGTTAATTGGGTAAGCTAAATCGGGCATTGTGTATGGGTGTTTCCCAATGATGGATAGCAGCTGGAAAGGCATCCGCTGCGTAAAACATATGCTGGATAAGTTGGCGGTTCATTCCACTGTGGCGACCCCTGATTAATAAATGGACTAAGCCGAAACGAAAATGAATGAATTTAATTATTGGTAGTCACCCCACTTTTTGACAAGGGTGTAGAACTAACATGGACAAAGAGGACATGTCCCCACCAATATCCACAAATTATTAAAATGTCCCTACCAATAAATTGAATCGCCTCTAAAATAAAATAATGCTTTGTGGAAATTTTCCAGTCAGGCTTACTGTGCAAGACTCATGGTTAGACATGGACATAAGCAGCTACATTTGAAAGAAAAGTGTCAGTCACTTGAAGTCAAGTTCGCTACAAGTCCACCATAATAGTAACCATTGATGTGCAATTAATAAACTTTGTTTCGATTTTGGCCTCCATGATGATTATGAAAAAACAACAATCGAGATCAAATGGTTATTGTGTCATACTGTATGCCTCTCCCTTCCCAGAAGTCTGCATTCATTCCTAGTCAAAGTAAAATAATGTAAATTTCCTTTTGCACCATAAGACATGCTTGATTTAATGTTGTTTTTATTACTATTGTATTTGCTTGATTTATTTATTTATTAAAGTTTTTTCAAGTGCGAAATAGAACATGTGCTATTCTGTTTGCACGCTCAGAGAAGAAAGAGAACATGAACACGTAAAGTCATCTTTTAGCTTATAAATGGCAATATTATACTTGCAAAAATGTGTTCAGATGCGGCGGTAAATGATCATGCACAAATAAGCCCTCAGTAAACGGAAGTTGTCAAATTAGGTCCCCATCAATGTCAAAAGCAAATCTACACCCTTGCTTTTTGATGTACCAACAAAATTTCCAACAGATTTTAAATAAAGAAATATAAAGGAAAAAAAAAAACATGTAAATACAAATTCATTACATCATATTTTAATGAAATAGGAATCTGCTAAAGTTTTAAATTAAATACTGTAGTCTATTGTCATTTGTTAGGCAAATAACAAACTGACCGGCGTTTCC
>CAIGQZ010028219.1:10000-11388 GCA_903798205.1 Danio tinwini | reverse complement strand
TGTGTGTGTGTGTGTGTGTGTGTGTGTGTGTGTGTGTGTGTGTGTGTTTGTGCGCGTGAAGCTCTGTTAACTCGGGTGTGAAATATTCTGTGTGGCTCCCACTGATCCAGCTGTGCACATCACTACCTGTCCACACTGAAAAGGAAACATATTGCTGCTTTATTTGCATATAATGATGGATGCATGGAGACTACGTCTAAATTAGATGTGTGTGTATTGTATAAATATATCAGCTGCTTCATTTTTTTTTTGTCTCACCTCATAGATAGAAGGTTTTTTTTTCTAGCCAAGACTGAACTGCATGTCCTTCATCTTTAGTCTTTCTTACCAAACTCCAATTGAATGCATTTCAATTAGATTTGACTTAGACTTTGAAAGGGACATTGCTGAATGAGGGACAATTAAATGCTCCAACCGATAAGAAGAACAACTAATTTTCCTGTAAGGTTACTCCTGTCACAAAATCTGCAGTCTGGAGTCTGTTTTACACAAATTTGTGAATTTTACTTCAAGAGAGCAAGACGGCAGTAGACACTAATGCATATCTCCAGTAGTATCTCGATGCAGCTTTACATATGTAAGCTGAGACTACATATCTCAGACTTGCGATGTCAGACACAATACACTCAATGAAGCTAGTGATGTCACTGTGAGAGGTAGTCAAGAGCCGGTATAAGATTCTGACGGTATGATAGCCTTTGATAAAAATATCACAGTTTCACGGTATTGTAATTACTGCTTTAAAATATATTTATTTTTAATGTAAAATGTAAAAAACAAAGACTTTTTTACACTTTGAATACAATGACAACGTTTACATAGACATCAGTAATCCAATTATTTGCCTTAATCTGATTAAGACAATAATTTGATTGAGGTGTTTACGTGAGTTACTTTTTGAACGTTCCTTTCATAATCCCATTTTACATGTTAAAGCAAAAATTGGAGTAACATCATTGCTATTCATGTTTCCTCTGGAGTTTCATGTCATTTTGGGTGATTCATTTCTTTTTTTACTTTAACTACAGTTTCACTTTCATTCAGAAACATTTCATTCATGCCCCCACATAGAGAGAGGAGATTCAGATCATTTTACTGACTCTGGCCTTTGAGTCTTGTTCATCGAGAGGAACGAATCTTTTTTTCAAGTCATTTCGTTCAATTTGCCAAAATAACATTAAAATGTTACGAGATGCTTCCAAACACATCTACAACTAGCCCAAATGTTGATCACACTACTACATACAAATCATAACTAGAACACTACTGTATAATGCAATGCTACTAAGAAAGAAAAAAATTATCTTTCATTGTTTACCTGGTGTTTTATCTATGATTAGCTCTGCTCACCTCTTCTGGCATGTCTTCAAATTTGAGTAGTTCGTTCA
>CAIGQZ010028219.1:0-5000 GCA_903798205.1 Danio tinwini | reverse complement strand
AATGAACCGCCAAACTATTGTATGTTTTACGCAGCAGATGCCCTTTCAGCTGCAACCCAGTACTGGGAAACGCCCATACACTCTCACATTCAAACCTATACACTACGGTTAATTTAGTTTATTCAGTTCACCTATAGCGCACGTCTTTGGACTGTGGGTGAAACCGGAGCAAACCCAAGCAAACACAGTGAGAACATGCAAACTCCACACGGAAATGTCAACTGTCCCAGCCGGGACTCGAACCAGTGACCTTCCTGTTGTGAGGTAACAGTGCTAACCCATTGAGCCACCGTGCCACCCCACATTCATTATTTTTGCTTTATATTTGTTTAGCTTTTTACATCTTGTGGTACATCAAAATGACAACAGCCACTAGTTGTGATTTACCCCACGTCGACAACAACATGCTGTGCCACAGGAATAAACACCCATAGAATTATTAAGCTACTTCTGTCAACTGAATTTAGTATTCTTAAATGTAAGTATTGGGGAAATAAGCCTTTCTTCTTCATTTTAAAGGCTGATGTTTAATTAAACCGAAAAAGAGAGTTAGGTTTGTGAAATAATAAAGCTGTAGAATGTACTAGTTTTCATTAAAATATATGAAGAGTTCAGATGCAAAAACCTCTATGCCATCTGGAATGTTCTTCTAAAATTAGCATTTTTCTCAGCCTTTAATGTTTATGTTCAAGTATTTTACTTTAAAGGCAACGAAAAGAACTTATTTGTCACTATAAAAGTTACATTTCTGAGCCTACACACACACACACACACACTAGGAAAAAAATGCAAATTTTTAAAGAAAATATCAAAAGGCACATAGAGGTTTTTGCATCTAGACTCTTCATATAATTGTTTTAATGATTTTAATAATCATTTTAATCATTTGAATAATTTATTAATATTTTTATGTTATTTATTATTTTATGCAATTAACATAATTTAAAAGCTCAATTAAGAAAGTATACGGTTAAATTACTCACCATCAGGTCATTCAAGATGTCAATTTTTCTTCACGTGAGTTAAGATCCTAAAAGAAAACAGTGGTCCTTGGTGATTTGCATAATGCAGTGTAAAAAAAAAACAAATAGAGAAAAAAAGACAAATCAACAAATATGAACTTCCGACTATAAAGTTTACAGCATTGTCCCTATCACCTGATCTGAAACACCAACTCTTTTTGCTAATTAAAATTAATAAAAATTATTTGTTTTAAAGACTGAATTGAAGTTTATAATAAAGATTAGTATATCAGTCGTAGCTGTGAAGAAGTGTTACATTTCTAAACGCTTGCCAGTTGTAACCAATCAAACATGACTACTGGTAGCACTGATAGATTTCTAAACTGTACAAACGCTGCATTTTCCCGTTATTTCAACATTCGTTTTAGCGTTCATCATATTTAGTTCCGTCTATCTTTAACAGACGCATATGTGATGTTGGGCCGAGGCGCGCCCCCGGCCGGCGGGAAGACGTACAGCCGCGGGAACGTGTTGTGCGCGCTGAAGTGTGGTCACGCTCCTGGGTTTTTGCTTCCTTCATTGGCAGGATAAGCAGCACACTGCAAGCTACTGTGATGGGCTGTTTTTGAAAAAGACACAAATACACTTCAGTCTTAAATAGAGCCGATTAAACTTAGCACATCCACAGGGACCGTCCGAACCTTGACTTTAACATTATTGACAGAATGGCGAGGAAAGGTTTGTGCTTTAACTGATCTACTTTTGTCAGTGTTGAGGATATAGTTTAGCTTGCTAACCACATAGCCAACTAGCCGACAAGAATCTGACTAGCTCAAACAAAAGGCTTGAAACCTTTTTGTCCATATAAGACTAGGTGGTTTCACTGATATACTGGGCTTTCAGTTAATGATATTTATTCGATATTAAACAATAGAAGACCGCAGATCTTTTAATTAGATTAGGTGTTTGCATCAAGGCTAACCAGATTATTTTGCCATATTGACCAAGCCCAGAAAACAATCTGATCTAAACAAATGTACAAAACTCTACAAAATGATCTGGAATTTGTGTAGCAAGCATTTTGATGCAAGTTGATTTAGTTAAATTGGTTGTCAGCTCTATTTTAGCGCAGTCAATCCGGATTTGAACTCGCTGAACTTAAGTAGAAATGTAAATAACCTAATAGTGTTTATAGGTAGTCTGGTACAAGTCAACGCTGTTCAGAAATCATACTGGGTATATAATCTGTATTAAAATGTGGTTTCAGTAATTATCAGTACTCATAATGTGATGCTGTTTTAATCTTATTTAAATTAATGATTATTTAAGAGGACTGAAAGTTTATTGAATGAAAGATATGCATTTATATTCGCAGGTTGGGATGAGAAGCCCTTGGATCATGCTGTAATGTCACAGTAAAACACAAGCTAGTTTCTTCAGTGTTTACCTGATACAGTGGCACCAAGAAATGAAAGTCGAGATATTTATTGAAGTTTAGGTGAGTTACAAGCTGGTGTGCATCATCATTTTTACTCATATTTGCCTCTGTGAAGACAGTAGTTAAGTTGTAGTTAAGAGTAGTTAAGAGTGAAATGTTGTCTGATGATTTTGTCCATTGGCTTACCTAAATTCAACTAAATGTGCCCTTGACTACACCTTGTCAACAAGGGCAGGTTCAGACCTGCCTATCAGGCCTGTGCCAACAAGCCGTTTTAGTCACTGCATCAGACTTAACTCGTTCTGGTGTTTTTTTTATTTTTATTTTTTTGCCATCATCAAGCACAGCAATTTTTAGACCGACAGTTTATTGTAAGCATTTTCATGGATTTGGAACACATTTTTGTGGTGATGTTCTGTCACACTACAGACTGGATTGTCATATTGCATGCTTCCGGTGTCACAGGTTTCATAAAGCTTATATTCTTTCATTTCCTTTCTCCACTTTGACACCTAAATGTGTTTTGATAGATTCTGTGCCCTGAGAAGGGGTTGGCCATGGCTCTCATTTGACCATAAAATGGCTTGCTGATGGCAAAGTCGAAGATTTGATATTTTCAGGTCAGGAGGAGAGGCAGAAATTGCTGCCGTTTATTTTTCTTATACGATGCCTTTGCTCTATGTTTCCATAAAGGTTAAGTGGTGAACGCTTTGGGACAGTCAGCCCTTCTGATAGTAGGGAGTGAGGTGGCGATGTCGGGGGTCCCAACCCCTCCTCCTCCAGGGGAGATGTCCAGCGGGCCTGTGGCTGAGAGCTGGTGCTATACCCAGGTGAGATGGACTGAAGCCACCGTTTCCAGACTTTGCTAAAGTGTTTGTGAAGAATTTTACATTGCAGCTCTCACCTGTTAGTTTGTTTACATATTTGCACAATGGAAATTGTATTATCACATAGATTTAGTGTTGTAGGAAAATTCTGACCTTAAACGGAAAATTCAACTCACACTTAGCCAAGAACTGAAACAATTCATTTTGAATTCATGTATTCATGAAATTAATCAGATTTATTTATTTTTTGGTTGTTGTTGTTCTGTTGTTCTGGTCTTTGTTGTTGTTGTGCAAAAAGTACCAGGGTGACAACATTGCTTATATGGTACGTCCAGATTACATTAGTAATATACATGTTCGTGTTATATATAGAATGTACTTTTTAGTGTTTGTGAAATAATTTATTGAATACCTGCTCAAGAGTAAGCTTCTTTTGACACAACCAACATCTTTGTGCGTAACAGGGTTAAACGGTTTATCGAAGGTAATTTTCATGCATATGTTGTCATGCATTTAGATGGAGCAGCATTTACTACACAGTACAATAGTACATTAATAAGCTACACAAAGGAATTGGTTTTAGAATTTAATTAAATTAAATAATTAAATTAATTAAATAATTAAAATTCAATTAATTTATCAGTCTGTAATAACAATAAGATATTCATCATCATTCTGTGATCATTTTCAATGAACTACAGCTCTGTGTAGTAAATGCTGCATTTAAAATTATTACATAAAACAACATGGTTTTACTCCAAACTCACATTTACTCCAAACTTCAGCCCAGAATTTCCTGTTTTGTGTGTTTGTGTACTTGGAAGGGGTCATGGGTTTTTCCACGAGAGCTCCTCTGGCCTTCGGAGGAGATTTGCTACAGAACACATTGTGCTTTCCTGACAAGATGTGCATGACAATCACTGCTTTGCTCAATTGCATTTACAATTTGAATTGGATAAATCGCTCAGCCCAATTTATTGAAACATTGACTTAAATGAATAGTGTGAAAGTAGAAAAATTTATTGAGAAGCAAAACAGAGCTGCTCTGACATGTAAAAATGTTCTGCTCTTGCTTTTGTTTGTAAATATTTCTGTTGACAAACAAAAAAAAAACACAATATTGTTTCTGAATGGTAACTTAAACTCTACATAGGTTCATCATGCAGTGAATGCTTTTCTATTGTCATGATGTTTTTGTTAATTACATATTGTTAAATATTTAAAAGGTTGCACATTATGCCATATGTCAACTTTTTAATAACCCAATAATACATATACTTCAATTAGTTGACCACTATATATATATATACACATATATATACACAGAGCTTTACATTAACACCCGCCAAATGCGAGTAGATTTCAGCTCTGGCAGGTTAGACGGACACGTTGGCTGGTTGGAAATCATTTTTTAATTGTAGTTTTCTTAAAAGCAGGGGTTGAAAATAAGCATGGCCCAATATTTGTGCAAATGTGATCTTAGAATAGAGAAGCAGCACGACTGGCAAAAATAACTGTTCGCGCAAGCAGAAAGCAGTTAAATACCGAATGAGAGGATGATCACTTGCACGCACAGATGATGTGATGCGCGTGACTGTTAAAAAGCGTGCGCGCTCCCGCTTACTTGTGCCACCGTGCCTAGAGGAAGTGCAACTGGTGCGATCGGGTCCCTTTGAAATAGACTGGACAAAGAGCAATGATCGTGCACCCACAGTACTGCTGCTTTTTTAAGAGCTCAAGATTTATATATATATATATATATATATATATATA
>CAIGQZ010028215.1:2398-19015 GCA_903798205.1 Danio tinwini | reverse complement strand
TATTATTATTATTATTATTATTATTATTATTATTATTATTATTATTAAGCACATATTCTTTTGTTAAAGAAAATCGCTACTATTCGTTTTTCACTGGTTATTGCTTCCCTCTAGTGGTTAAAAATGGGCAGTACATCAAAAGTTATATACACTTAAAACAGTTCTTGAATGTTTGCTTTTGTATGTAACATTAAAATAATAGTAATAATAATAATAATAATGAGAATAAATTCCAAAGAGATATAAAAATGATGTTTATTTATTTATTTATTAGCTTATTTATGTTTTTTTGCCAGATAACTCATTGTATCCTTTGCAGTATATTTTTATTTATTTATTTATTGAATTGTATTTGTTTAATTATTTAATTCTTATTATTATTTTAAGTTATTTTATTTAATTTCATTTTATCTTATTTTTATTTTATTTTGGTCTTTCATTATATTTCTTTTCCCATATAGATTTAGCCACATTAACATAAACATACTTTAAATCATACTAATTTATGGTTTTTTTGATGGATATTTTAAGCTTTTTAAAACGCTTTAAATGATTTTTTGGTATAACATTAAAATAATAATAATAATAGTAATAATAAAGAAGTATACTAATAATAATAAAGTATACTAATAATAATAGTAGTTCATTTATTTATTAATTTAGTGCCATATACTTATTTAATGTGTCAATTAAGTACATATGCAGTATAATTGTATATTTATAATGTTAATTTATGCTTTTGCACTATAAAAGAACTTTGCAATGAATAGATTTAATACTCTGCATTATTTTTCTGAGCCATTTGCAAATAATTGATTGATTTTAACTATTTATGTAATTATTTGCGTAACATTGTGTATCCATGGAGCACGTTGCCTTTATTTTACCTTTAGCCCTATTTATAATATTTTAATGTACACTTTTATTAGTTCCTCTAAAACAGAACTTAATAACTCAGTTAAACATGTTGGGTCAGTCATACAATTTTTTTTTATGAAGAAAGCCACCATGTGCAAATATTCAAAGCAATATCCTTAAAATGTGTACGTGTATAGGCAAATGTGACGATATATAAATAGGAGTTCGTATCATTATATAGATCTGAACTGCAATGTCAACAACTCAAATGGTATAAACTAGTGGCAAAATATACAACTAATGGTGTTTTTGGTGTTTCATAAGATTTATCAGTTACATGTCTAGAACACTAGCTGCCAAAACACCCTTTGGGAATGAAGCGGCGTGTGTGCACTTCTTTTGTTTTCATTGTTCGTCATGTAATGATGCATTTCTCCAGTCGTCCAATAGAGGGAGCCAGAGACACAGACTCGCCTTTGTTTCAGCTCTAGATAACTCGTTCTCGTTACAAAAACACTGACGATTCTGGAATATACTATAGCAAGTATGACATAAAAATACTGCTTTATGAGTTATTATAGTGTACACAAATTACATATAGCTGTTAGAATGAACAGAAACATACGCTATCATTCAGGCCATTTAATTATTACATCACTCACCCGTGGGTGGAGCTTAACATGTTATGATGATGTCATTGTGTTCATATGAATTAGGCCTCAGTAACATGCTTTGTCATACTATTACCGGATATTTAAAAACGTATGTGTTTCAAAATAAGCATAATAACCTGGCTGCAGTCAGATAAATCTGATTTATTCACAGATATCATCGAAACATAATCCACTGAGGGTTTGTTGCCTGAAAGATGTGCTGATGTGAATGTAGTTTATCTCATTGAGAGACATTGGTCGCTGGTCTAGTTTTTTTTTTCCGCAGACCTGCACAGTGTCATGCAGAAATACCCGGGACATTTTCTATTCAGAGTCTTTCTCAGTCTGACCTACTTAAAATGCAGCTTCAGTAGAATTTGCACGGAAATCAGCTGGACTGACGCCTCTGCAGTCTTTAGGTGTTCATCTGTAGATGTTTTACTGTAAAAAGTATTACCCCATAACTTTAAACTGATATGTTTATGTATAATTGTTGTGGTTCTGGAAGGATTATGAAAATCTTCACATTTGTTTTTGGTGGTTGTTTAAAGTTTGATGAGGATTTGTCACAGTTGACTGGACAGTTTTTGGTCATGTGTTCTGATATCTTATTCTTGTCTTCAGATCAAGGTTATTATAGTTTTCATTCATTCATTTTCTTTGGCTTAGTCCCTTTATTAATCTCGCCACAGCGGAATGAACCGCCAACTTATCCAGCACATGTTTTTACACAGCGGATGCCCTTCCAGCTGCAACCCATCACTGGGAAACATCCACACACACCCATTCACACCCATACACTACAGACAATTTAGCTTACCCAATTTACCTGTACCACATGTCTTTGGACTGTAGGGGAAACCGGAGCACCCGGTTGGAAACCCACGCAAACATGGGGAGAACATGCAAACTTCACACAGAAACGCCAACTGACCCAGCGGAGGCTTGAACCAGCGACCTTGTTTGCTGTGAGGCGAATGTGCAACCCACTGCGCCACCGTGCATCCCGTTATTATAGTTTTGTGTTTTTAAATTAGTTTTAATTTTGATTATATTTTTAAACATTTGCTGTAAATTTCAGATTAGTTTGGATTGGGTTCATTATTAGGTTTGTTCATTTTAGTTTAGTTATTATTTTGTGAACAAATTTCTATTTAGTTTCAGTTTTAGTAATCCCAGGGTGCGGATTACAGGGGGGTTTGGGAGGATTGACCTCCCTAATTAACACTTGATCGACCTAGAAGGAAGACAAAACAAGATGTGCGGGATGAGTGGGGGGTTAGATCAGCTCTTTAATAGTGAGAAATCGTTTTCTCTGGTCTGTATCTTAAATAATAATATTAGTAGTTTATATAATAAATTGCATGCATGCAATACATCCCTATAATGATTCATTGTGAATGCATAATTTATAAAAAAAAAATTCAACCATCTGAAATGAGCAGATCTAGGGGACTGATAGACATTGCAGATGTTCACAAGACCTTTTGTAAAGCAGGTGTTTGTATCTTCATTTAGCCTAAAAGTAAAGTAAAATTAAGCACAGTTTCTGAAGAGATTACTGCTCACTCTGAGATTACTGTAGGTCAGAATACACTAAATACCAATTAAAACAGTGAAAATTCTTTAAGTTTCATTAATAAATTTAAATAGAATTTAAATGAATTCATATATTTGATTTACTGAAGCATGTATTACACGCAGGGGTGGATTTAACCAATAAGCAAGGTCAGCTGCCACTTAGGGCGCCAGGAAATCTGAGGGCCCCCAAATAAATATCTATAAATATAAATGACACCTATAAATTATATATAACATTGTTTTATATTTTATTTTGTACAGTGAGGGTATACAAATTTTCAATTGAACATAATTACTACATCTGCGCAAATGTGCACTGTAAAACCCAAAAAGTTAAGGTAACTGAAACCATTTGAGGAAACTGATTGCAACAAACCATTTCATTTCATTTCCATTTCCATTCAAAAACTAATCCTAATGAGTGCTGTGAACTTAATCCATTTAAGTAAATGAAGCAGTTTGAGCACAGTGAAACCCGATAAATGAAGAGAACTCAAACCAACTGAGTACTGTAAAACCCAATAAGTTAAGGCAACTCAAACCATTTGAGGAAACCGATTGCTACAAACCATTTGGGTTAAAAAACGAATCTATCTGAGTACTGTGAACTTAATCCATTTAAGTTGAAGTAATGAGGTATTTAATTAACTCATTACCTTCAACACTGAGTTCAAAACTCTTTTCAAATGAGTAGAATTAACTTTCAGTACATTTTGAGTTAACTACCCTCATTTCATTAGATAAAGTTGACTGTTGGGTTTTACAGTGTGTCCACCATTTTCAGTCATGGACCAGTCCAGCAGTCAAATCAGTAAAGATTTAGTTTTAAAAACGAAATAGTTCATTTATTATTTAAATTTATAAGAAAACCAACTGTTTACAAGGTGCTTTACATGTTATCATTACTTTGCATTAAGATACAATGTAGAAAAGGAGATTGAATGATATAAGAAAAAAAAAACTGTGAAATAATTATAAGAAAAATGCCCCATGACATTGCTTAGGGCCCCAAAATCACTAAATCCACCCCTGATTACACATTGTAAAATTACCGAAAAAATGGAAAGTTTGTCAATGTATAATTCGCACCCTGAGTAAATCTAGTTTAGCAGAGTTAAATGAACACTTCCAGTGTTGGCCAGAGCAATGTTTAGTGTTCGCACAGCGTACATTAACTCTTGTGCAAAGCTCTTAGTAATAAAAAATGAATAATAGTTGCAGGGTTTCACACAATTCCTTCATGTTGTCCCAACACAAATCGATTAAGTTAACTTAATAGATTTTTACAATTTTGAGTGGTTTAAACTCAAAGCAATTAAGTTTTCCAAAAAAAACCCTCAAGAATTGTGATGATTAAGCTCATTTTAGGTACAGTAAGCAGTTTGAACAGGCAGCAAAATAATTTTCTAAAGTGCGTACACTGATCCCAAAGCCATACAAATGAATAAAAATAAACATTATGAAGAATTCAGACAAACTTCTTCATATTAAAGATAGAGCATGTTTTATGTATATAGAATATACATTTTTTTGTATATTATCATATATATATTATCATATATTATATTATGTTCTTCTTCTGTATGTATTATCACGTACTTCTATAAAAAAGTCTCAAGTCAGATTTTCCACCACAGAATGAGTGCTTATTAATTCAGATTGTTTTGCTGTAATTAATTTTTTGCTAATTATAATTTTATTTTAGTCTGTTTTTCAGGTGACTGTTGTTAGTTTATGTTAATTGTAGTTTTTTATTTGTTGTGATTTTTTTGTTTTGTTTTGCCCAGTATAGTCTTTGTGTACTTAAATAACCTTGGTTCAGATGCATGACTACAGTGTGGAGAAGATTATGCGTGTCAATTGTATGCATTGTTATGCGTGTGTGTCTGTGTGTGTGGACATCCGGTTGGCTGGTGTTTTTGCGCAGAAGTTGATGGTGTTGTGTTGGATGTGTTGACTCATGAACTGTGTGTGGAGTCATGCATGTTCCAGTTCTTCTGCTTTCATGAGCTGATGGTCAATACTTGCTCATGAATTATTGAATCTATTCAAGTAATCTCTGAAATGTCTTTTGCTGCATCTAAAACGCTCTGCCTAAGAATCATGCCTCAGATGCTTCAAAATCACAGTTTCTCACAGAAAGAAACACTGTTTTTTTTTGCAGAACACTATGACCTAATAACATAATTAGCATAGAACTTGACTTGTTTCACATTATCTGCGCTGTGTTTATAGTAAACGTGCTCGGTGTCTCATCTGGTTCGTACACTGTCAGAAATAAAGGTACGAGAGCTGTCACTGGGGTGGTACCTTTTTAAAAGGTACACATTTGTACGTGAAGGGTCCATATTGGTACCTCAAAAGTATATATTAGTACCTACAAATTTTAAGAGGGACACTTTTGTACTTTTTAGGTACCAATATGTCCCTTTGAGGTATTAATATGGACCTTTTAAGTACAAATTTGTACCTTTTGAAAAGGTACCACCCCAGTGACAGCTCGTACCTTTATTTCTGAGAGTGTATGTCATGATAAAAGAGTTCAAAGGTTCATATAAACAAGCTAAAACCAATGACAAACTCTTACTGAGAGATTGTTTTTGATTAACCTCAACATTGAAAGACATTTTGTTTAGTTTTATTTGCTTTGAGTAGGTTTAATTTTTTATTGATTTATATTAAAGGCCCAATATGTACAATTTTGTTCATTAAAATATCCAAAAGCCACCTCAACAGTGTCATATATTTAGCTGATTTATTATTATCCCAAGTGCTTCAAAGAATCTTCAAATCCGAAGAAATACTACAGGCTAAAACTACAAACCGTGTCCTGTTTTGTCATGCTAATGACATCATGCACCTTTTATTTCCGGTTTGTAGAAAACAGAAAAACACCAAAGATGCTGTAAAATGTTGTGCATTTTATTATCAGCAATATAACAGAGTGTTAAAATGTATTTAGTTTGATAAAACAGCACTGTTTCTTTTCCACGTGATCATGATAGAAGAACCATAAATGGTGGACTGTGGAATAATAAAAGCTGTGCTGTTTTCATGCCACATCGTGCTTGTCTCTCATCAGCAATTGCTTCAGCATTTTAATTTCACTTTGATGGCTTTTAGTCTTACTCTGGTTCATACTACCTTGATAATAAGTATTGAACACTTTAGCTCATCCATCAACATGATTTCTGCAAGAGTTCATTCATTCATTCATTCATTCAGTCATTCAGTCATTCAGTCATTCATTCATTCATTCATTTTCTTTTCTATTGAATAAATTAATAACTAATAAATAAAATTTATATTAAATAAAAAAAAACTATTGAGTAAACCAACCACACTAGAAAAGTTGTCCATATGGAGATAAATAGATAAGGCAAATGTATTTCCGTTACAAATCATAGATGTTTTTGTGATATTTGTTTAGCTTTTTGTACAAAAAACTACATGAAAATGATCATTAGTGTTCAAATGGAAACAAACAATATTGTGTAGCATTAGCACAGCATTAATTTTATCTAGAATCTGCAGTCGAACCTGTGTTGAAGTGTGGTTTCACAAAAATATAGGCTGAAGCACAAAAAACAAGACACGTCTCACTGAAGTCCTTTAATTCAGTCAGATGAGGAGTTCCAAACTCCTCAGTTCTGTGCGCATCAGACATTCATGGACATGACATCTGAAGCAGAAACTAATTTCAGATAAACCTGCACCTATATGGCACATAAAACACACTGGATACTGTGGATGGTTGGCTTTTGTCACATTAGATTGTCTCGTCCTTTTGGATGGAACGTGTAGTTGACAAGAATTAGATGAAAAGTGGATCAGACTTTGTGCTTATACTCAAAAGTCTCAATGTCAGATTGAATTCCCTCAGATTTTGCATTCCCTGGCCCTATACATCCTACTAAATACTTAAAAGGAATTATTTTATTGGGCACTTGCTATTATAATGAATAGATGTAATTTAGGATTTAATTAGCATAAGCAACATTTAATCTCTCTATTTTATCTGTTCACAAAATGGCCCTAATCCTTTTTTTAAGAAACAGATAATGGGAAAATATATGACATTTGCCCAGCAACACACTCGAATTGTGCTCTTAAACGCTGGACAGGCTGAGATACTCAGTTAATGTTCTTTCACTTGGCAATGGCCGCTGTGTTTCCGTTATCTTCCTCTGCTCTCATTAGCCAATGGCAGAAAAGTTCCCCTTCTTTCAGCCAATCAGAAGACAGCATCCCACCGCCTGTCACTTCATTAATATTCAGCGACTGCAGTCCCCCATCATGGGCTCAGGTGGTGCACAGAACAGAGCGGGAACATGTGAACAGTGAGAATATATAACACACACACACTGCTCACATCCATAACAAGCCTTCTATCTTGATTCTGATGGTTTCTTCTGCTTTAAAATGGGGTGAAAAGCAACAATGAGTCTCATGTCGAATGAGTGTTCTGCTATGAGGGTAATTCTGTTCTGCTAAGCCTCCTTTAATTTTATTGTTTAAAATGATGTTTTTGCATAGAAATTACAAATAAACATCTAATATATTAGATTATTATATAAGATATTTGTCTTAGAAGCTAAATGATTAGGATATATTTACTGGGCATATTTTTAAGTGGTTTTTACACCTTGTTTTTAAGCAGTTTTAATTATAAGCAGCATTATTTTTAATTTAATGTAACAACCTCTAAAAATCTCCTTTATATGTGCCACTAAAGGCGTTTGTTTCTTTAAAATTATTATTATTTTTATTACATTATATATAATAATCAGTGGTTAGCTTTCCCAGTAATGGGTTGCGACTGGAAGGGTATCCGCTGCGTAAAACATATGCTGGGTAAGTTGGCGGTTTATTCCGCTGTGGCGACCCCTGATTAATAAAGGGACTAAGCCGAAAAGAAAATAAATGAATGAATGAATCAGTGGTTAGCGATGTCGCCTCACAGCACAAAGGTCGCTGGTTTGAGTCCCGGCTGAGTCAGTTGGCATTTCTGTGTGGAGTGTGCATGTTCTCCCCATGTTTGCATGGATTTGCAGGCGAATTGAACGAACTAAATTGGCCATTTAAATTAAATTAACGTAACTAAACCAAATTAACTAATTAAAACATTTGCTGGAATAGTTGTTGGTTCATTCTGCTGTGGCGACCTCTGAAATAGAGATTAAGCCGAAGGAAAACGAATGCCTGAATATAAAATTAATTGTTAAAAATGAATGTATTATTATATATAATGTATTAGCTTTTAACAAATAATAATAATAATAATAATAATAATAATAATAATACTTATTATTATTATTACTATTATTATTATTATTATTATTATAATGTGTGCCTGCTTTAACTGTACATAATCGTATAAGCAAGATAATAAATAAATAAATAAATAAATAAATAAATAAATAAATAAATAAATAAATAATATAAATGTTAATAAATATGTAAATAATGTGATTAAAATATTCAAAACAAAATTCTGATTGCTTGAATTTTGTACTTATTAGGACACTTTACTACAAAGGATATTTTAACGGGACACAATACGCAATATTAAAATTCCAGTGTTTTACTAATTTTGTTGATCAATTGAATTCTTGAGCATTGCGTGTATGTAGCTCCACCCACCACAGAGTCTCATTGGTTCCTGTTTTAAACATTAGATATTGTATATTATGATTAGCTTTGACTATTTTGCATTTTATTTTTACATTTATTGTTGATGGTCAAATTAAATTAACATAAACATCATATTGCTTCATATTAGGGCACGGCATTACACTTAACCTATAAACAGGGCCGGATTTAATCCAAAAGTGAGGTAAGTGGGCACTAAGGGCCCCAGGAAATCTGGGGGGCCTCAATAAATATCTAGAAATATAAATTACACCTATAGTCTATATATAAAATTGTTTTCTATAATATTTTGTATGGTGTGAGCCAATCAAATTAAATTTTAATGTAATAAAATATTATTTAATATAAAATAAAATATTATTATTATTATAATATTCATACATTCATTCATTTCCTTTTCGGCTTAGTTTTTGATTTATTAATCTAGGGGCGTCACAGCAGAATGAACCGCCAACTTATCCAGCATATGTTTTATGCAGCGGATGCCCTTCCAGCTGCAACCCATCACTAGGAAACACCCACACACACTCATTCACACACATACACCACAGACAATTTAGCTTATTCAATTCACCTGAACCACATGTCTTTGGACTTGTGGGGGAAAACGGAGCGCCCGGAGAAAACCCACATGAACACGGAGGAGAACATGCAAACTCCACACAGAAACCCCAACTGACCTAGCCGAGGCTCAAACCAGTGATCTTCTTGCTGTGAGGCGATCGTGCTACCCACTGCGCCTCTGTGATGCCCTTATTATAATATGTTATGTAATAATAATATTAGAAAATAAAATATTATTATTACATCTGCACAAATTTGTCCACCACCCCAATCATGGAGCAGTCCGGCAGTCAAATTTATAAAAAAAAAAAATATATATTATTATTATTATTATTAGTTGTTAATTAATTTTAAGAAAACAAATCATGTAAAATGTAGCGACGGCATTAAGACAAACGTAAAAAAAGAAGAAGTTTGAGCAATATAAAAAACAGCAAAACAAATAAAAATTCAATAAAAGTAAAAAGGGTGCATTTCAGGAATGTTGTGCCCCCTGGCTGGAATCACTTAGGTCCCCCAAATGACTAAATCTGCCCCTGCCTATAATGATCATTCAGTTATTTACATCCTCTCATGTGCTTTCAAACCTGTATGAGTTTCTTTGTTCATTTTTATGATGCAATATATCTGTTAATCAATTTTAGGCTATCACTGAAATCATACACTAAAATCTCATCTTCTCCGAAAGCTCTCTCCAAAGCCACGTCTTCTTTTTTTATGTCCTCCGTCTCTTCCTCTTTATTTCCCTGGTGTTGTTGGTTCAGGAGAAACATAAGATAGCTGCTGGTTATTGTAATATTGCAATATATTTATTTAATATTAGCTTGAAATATAGTGCACAAGTTGTATGTACCACTTTTACTCATAGAAATCATGTATATATACGTGTGTGTGTGTGTGTGTGTGTGTGTGTGTGTGTGTGTGTGTGTGTGTGTGTGTGTGTGTGTGTGTGTGTGTGTGTGTGTGTGTGTGTGGCTGTGTGTTCTAGCCACTGGAGTTTCAAATATGTACATATATGTTCACATATATTAGCTATAATTGTATACATGTGATCATATATGTCCATCAATGAACACATATAGAACATTATAGCTAATACATTTGTACATATATGTACATATTTGTAATAAAAAAAAGAAAAGAAACATGAGAGTGGCCATTTTTGCTATATTTTTAAATATATGTTGCATATATGACGTAATTTATATATCCAAAATCCAAAAATGAACCTGTATGTCATGTGTATGCTCCTTTTGTGCAATTTTTGCTGCTTGGCAGCTTCATATTCATTATATTTGTTGATAAAGAGCATTTTAACATTTTTCAAAACATCTCTATTTTTGTTTTTTGGAATTAAAGTCAGGTCTGAAATGACATGCGGGTGGGTGAGTAATCTAAAAGCACAATGTAATGTATATTTCTTAAAAAAAGACATAATATCTTACACAGTTTTGCTTCCCAACTAAATCAATTCATTTCCAGGATATTTTTAAATGAGAACTAAACCCAATACCAATAAAAAAAAAGATCCTTTCCACATAAAGCAATTTCTTTTGCTCCACAGGGAAGCTCAGGACGGCAATGACTGTTCAATACAGACGTCCCCCTCTTTTTCCATGCGCGCGCGCGTGTGTGTGTGTGTTTGTGTGTGTGTACGCATGCATGTGAGGGCGTGTTAATCCGCACACAGAACCATCAGCATCAACCCCCCCATTCCTCCCCTCACTTAGACACTTCCAGCTGGTGGCGAAGGAAACGCGCGTAAGATCCTCCATCCCAGCTGCCCTCCACTCTTCGCTCCTCTCTCCGCCCCGGCTCACTGCACGCTGGGGATGGGTTCAGGTAGGACCTGGAAAAAGAAAAAAGCGCCACGAGGAAAGCACCATCTCCTCCAAAGGCTCATCTCTCCTCACCCAAACGCAATTTCCCAGCTTTAGCTCCTCTCTGGAACACATAGAGGGAGATTTATTTATTTATTTTTGTATTTTTTTCTTCTGTGCGTGCACTCTTCAGTCTTTCTTCACTTTCTGAAAGGATATCTCACTTGAGCTTTTTTGCATCATGGCACACGCAGCATCCCAGCTGAAGAAAAAAGCCGATCTGGAACTTACAGCCGCCGAGGAAGAGAAAAAGAAAAAAAGCAGAAAGAGAACCAGGGATCCAAAGAAAAAGGTACCAATAGGGTCAAGGTTCTGAGGGTGACGCGTTTTTATTTTTTTATCTTGGCTGGGTGGGATGTCTGGAAGCTTCTTAAAGGTCACTTTTTTAAATCATAATCTATTTGGGAAATGTAAAGAAGTGTCTGGCTGTTAGACTGCAGTGATGAGGCTGTGTCCTGTAAGAGATAGGAGATGCTTATTTTATAGGGCGAACATGTGCCTCACGAAGAAGGCGCACACTTGTTATTTTGGACTATTTTATTGGCTTTCAGGTAGAAATTGCACTATTAAATGTTAAAGAATGATCTGAACTTTATCAGATTGTAACCTCCACCTTTTGATTTAACCCTAATGTTATAAAATAGTCCATTGAAATGGCACTTGTTTTGTTTTTTTGACTGCGTGTGGGTGAGTGTGTTTTTGTCTTTGATCCGTGGTGGGATTTGCTCTCCTTGTTGATGCGTGACTGGTGTCATTTTTACGGCGGGCTGTGCATCCAGACCCCCGAGGGCTCACGAACCCTCTCCCACGGGCTTTATGAAAGATTACCCAGCAAACCCCCCCTGTCCCAACCAGCTTCAATCTCATTACAAACCCACATCAAGCCATGCTATTATTCACAGGCTTCACCTACAGCATCTACAGACACATCTGCTTCTGTCTTAGCTGCTCTTTTCTTAGATTGAGCTAGAGGATGGATGGTAATGGTGGGATATCTGGCATCCCGTTTCTTTTGTTTACGAGTTGTTGAGACCTATGCAATACATTCTTGATTGATTTTTTTGGTTTGGAAGCATAATGTTGAGTTGTTTTTTTGTTTTGACTGGTTTCTTATTTGTTAACGGACACTGTGTGTAAATATTATATAATCCACCTTAAAATGGCACATATAGCTTCAATATATGTATTTAAATCATGAATGCTTAATACATTTAGTTAGATCTGTACACTAAAAATAGTTTGACTCGGAAATCACTAGAAAATGTAACAAAATTAAATCAATTTCAATAAATTAAAATGATGTAATTGAATTAAACTTGATATTTAAAAAAGCTTAATACATGAAGTTAGATCTGTACACAAAATAATTTTGACTTGAAAATGGCTAGAAAATGCAATTAAATGAAATTATGTAATTGTATTAAACTTGAAATAAAAAAAGCTTAATACATTTAATTAGATCTGCATGTTAGAAAAATTGTTTGATTTGGAAATTGGTAAAAAAAATTATAAAATAAAATAAAATGATGCAATTAAATTAAACTTTTAAATAAAGAAAATATTAAATACATGTAGTTTGATCTGTTTACTAAATTAGTTTATTTGAAAATTGCTAGAAAATGTAATAAAAATAAATGAAATAAAATAACATGATGTAATTTAATTAAACTTTAAATAATAAAATGCTTAATGCATGTATTTAGATCCGTACACTAAAATAGTTTGATTGAAAATTGCTAGAAAATGTAATAAAAGTAAAAAAAAATTAATTAAATTATGTAATTATTGAATTAAACTTGAAATTTAGGAAAAATGCTGTGCTTGTAGTTAGATCTGTGGAAATAAAAGTAAAATAAAATAAAATAAAAAATAAATAAATAAAAATAAAATAAAATAATGATTTAAAGTAGTTGGCGGTTCATTCCGCTGTGGCGTCCCCTGATAAAGCAGGGATTAAGCCGAAAAAAAAGAATGAATAATTTAATTAAACTTGAACTGTGAAAATTTTTTTTATACATGTCATTAGGTCTGTACACTAAAAATGGTTTGATTTGGAAATTGCTAGTAAATTTTATCAAATAAAAACAAATGTCATTGAATTGAACTTGAAATTTTGAAAAATGATTTTTACAGTGTACAAAGCCTGCCAGACAACAGCACACACATATATTGTTAGCAACCCAGGTTGGTTGAGTCCTCATGGGACGTGGTGTCGTGATGGAAAGCCTCCGTCAACCCTTCAAGGACTGAGAGCTTAACTCTGGGTGACCTCTGTCATTCATGTGTGTGTGCGGGTGTGTGTGGCTGGAAATCTACATGCTAGAACTTTACACAAGAGCTGATTCTCACTCTGACAGGAAACAAGGTCAGATCTCGCTGTAAACTGTTGCAGATGTTAATAACCTGAATGACCTGTATGGAAAATGATTCTCTGCGAGATACAATAAGTCATAGTTTGCACTTGTAGATATGTTTTAAGAAACCAAATAAGTTTGTCTAAGAGTCTTGGACGATGCTGAAAATCTGTTCTTTAAAAAGGAATGTATTTTATTTTATTTTATTTTATTTTATTTTATTTTATTTTATTTTACTTTGTTATTGTATTATATAATTTTTAAATTTTATTATTGTATTATATTATTTTATTATTTAAATTTTATTATTAACATTTTTATCATTTTTTAAATTTATTTTTATTTTATTTTATTATTTTATTATTTTTATTTTATTATTTAAATTGTTACATTTTTAAAAATTTTTTATTTTATTTTATTTTATTATTGTATTTTATAATTTTTTATTGTATTATATTATTATATTATTTTATTTTAATTTTATTATTTAAATTTTTATCATTTTTTTATTTTTTTAATTAAATTTTTTAATTTTATTATTGTATTATATATATTTTTTATTATAAACATTTTTATAATTTTTATTATTTTTTTTTATTTTTTTATTTTGTTTTATTAAATAATTTTTTATTGTATTATATTATATAATTTTATTATTTTTATTTTTATTTTAATATTTAAATTTGTATAATTTTTTATTATTTTTTATTTTATTTTATTATTGTATTATATATATTTTTTTAATTTTTTTATTGTATTATATTATTTTATTTATTTTTATTATTTAAATTTTTATAATTTTTTTATTTATTTTATTTTATTTTATTATTGTGTTATATAATTTTTTTATTTTATTATTGTATTATATTATTTTATAAAAATGTTATTACTTAAATTGTTATCATTTTTTCTTATTTTTAATTTAATTAAGTTTTATTTTATTTTATTATTGTATTATATACTTTTTTATTGTATTATAATATTTTATTATTTTTATTTTTATTTAATTATTAAAATTTGTATCATTTTTTATTATTTTTTATTTTATTTTTTTCATTTCATTTCATTTTATTATATTTTATTTTATTATTGTATTATAATATTTTATTATTTTTATTTTGATTTTGTTATTAAAATTTTTATTTTATTTTTTTCATTTTATTTTATTATATTATTTTTTTATTATTGTATATTATATTATATTATTTTATTATTTAAATTTTATTATTTTTTATTTTAGCATTTAATTTAATTTAATTTTATTTTTAACATTAACTTTTTTGCTCAAAATGTGTAATTCATCCATATACTGCACCTAAAATATAACATTAATGACAAAAATAATAATAACAACAATAACTATTATTATTATTATTATTATTATTATTATTATGAATAATAATAATAATAATAATAATAATAATAATAATAATAATAAATATACTACTACTATTATTATTATTATTATTATTATTATTATTATGACTTTTGCTTAAATTGAAACATTAGAATTTTATAATCCTTCCTTATCAGTCCTTACTTTATTTATTTATTTATTTATTTATTTAATTAATTACTTATTTTTGCTTTTGGTGTGTGTGTGCATGATCTTGAACAAAAAAGATGCGAAACAAAGCAGGGTTTTTTTGTTTGTTTTTTCATCGGGTCAAAAATGTTGAAATGCATTTTTTAAAATTCACATTCATACTCAGATTGTTATACTGATCAGATTCCTGCATTCATACTTGTGGAACGTCCTCAAAGATGCTTCAGCTTTCAGCACAGCTTTTGTAGGTTGTTGTTGTGGAATTAGAGCGTCTCTGTGGTTCAGTAATGGGTGCTGATGGTAAAGTGTTCAGTGTTTGAGTCTCAGTATAGCTGTGGTTGTTGCAGGTTATTGATCGAGTGGAACAGAACTGAGAGCCAAAGCACTAGTTCTGGCCGTTAGTTTATGGATCTGTTTCCGTGATCAGACACAGTGATTAGTGGAGCTGCAGTCTCCAATTCGGTTTTGTCTGTATTGGTTTGTCCCAACTAGCATTTACACAATAGCTTTTTTACATTCTCAGGGGAAAATGTGAGTTTTATAAATAATAAAAACATGCTGTCATTCTGATGGGTGTTGTAATGATAACCAGTGTGTTGCTAAGCAGTTTTGAAGTTATTCAGCAAGAAAACGGATTAATAATTTAGAGGGAAAATATAAGAGTGTTTTGATTTATTTTATTTTATTTTATTTTATTTTATTTTATTTTATTTTTATTAGATTTTATTTCTGCGCAATTTGTCCAAAAAGTTTGATTGCTCATCAGTATGGCTATTGACATAATAATAATAATAATAATAATAATAATAATAATAATAATAATAATAATAATAAAAGAAAATAATAATAATAATAATAATGTTTTTTGAGTGATTGATTGATTTGTTGGTTCGTTGATTGATTGATTGCTTGATTGGTTGATTTCCTGATTGCTTGGTTGGTTGGTTGATTGCTTGATTGCTTGGTTGGTTGGTTGATTGCTTGATTGCTTGGTTGCTTAATTAATTGATTGGTTGGTTGATGATGGATTGATTGGTTGGTTGGTTGATTGATTGCTTGATTGCTTGGTTGCATGGTTGCTTAAATGATGATTGGTTGGTTGATTGATTGATTGATTGATTGATTGATTGATTGATTGATTGATTGATTGATTGATTGATTGGTTGGTTGATTGATTGATTGATTGATTGGTTGGTTGGTTGATTGATTGGTCGGTAGGTAGGTTGGTTGCTTGGTTAATTGATTGGTTGGTTAATGATGGATTGATTAGTTGATTTATTGCTTGATTGCATAGTTGCTTGATTGATGATTGATTGGTTGGTTGGTTGATTGGTTGGTTGATGTTTAGTTGATTAATTGATTGATTGATTGGTTGGTTGATTGCTCGATTGGTTGGTTGATTGATTTGTTGGTTCGTTGATTGATTGATTGATTGCTTAATTGCATGGTTGATTGATTAATGATTGGTTTGTTGGTTGATTTATTGATTGATTTGTTCATATGTTGGTTGATTCGTTGGTTGGTTGATT
>CAIGQZ010028214.1:0-12067 GCA_903798205.1 Danio tinwini | reverse complement strand
GATTACGTTCTGACAGCGGCTCACTGTTTAAAGTAAGTGAGTCAGAGTATGAGTCTCAAGCCTTTTAGTTTTTTTTTAAATGCATGTTGCAGTTTGTAATTTGTCCACAGTCGCAGTGTGTACTCTGGTCGAGGCCACTTTGAGGTTGTTCTAGGAGCTCACAACATCAGCAAACATGAGAAAAACCAGCAGAGGATTCAAGTTAAAAAATATATCCGGCATCCTTTGTTTCAAAGAAACAACAATGAGGAGGACTACAGCTATGATATCATGTTACTAAAGGTATTTTCATCTTCACCTAACATGCCTCAATATTGTTTTCTCTCTTTCTGTAAAATGATTTTCTCTTTTTTGCAGCTGAAAAACAAAGCCAAGCTCAACAAATTTGTCAAAGTTTTGTCTCTTCCCAAGAAAAATGGGAAACCACCAGCCAATGTCAAATGCTCAGTAGCTGGCTGGGGATTGAAAAAGCCAAATGCAGAATTGGCATCAGATGTACTGCAGGAAGTCGGTCTTAAACTGCAGTTCGACTTTGAATGCAAAAAAAAGTGGCAGCAAAATTTTAACACTGAAAGAATGATCTGTAGTGTCTCAGATGGGAAACATGCCTTTTGCCAGGTAATACTTTATATTGTATATATATATATATATACATACATACATTAGATATTATATTATATTAATGTTCTGTCCATCTTTTTTTCTCTAGGGCGATTCAGGAGGTCCTCTTATCTGCAATACTAAACCACAAGCAATTGTTTCATATACTTTTCAAGGTAACTGTATAAATAAACAGTATCCTCAGGTTTTTTTGAAAATCTCCTACTTCCTTCCCTGGATTAAAAAGAAAATGCATTAAATATATAATTTATCAACTTTTGTAATCCAGCACCTAACTGTGTTAGTTACAGTACTTGTTCCTGTTGCTACTTTGAAGTTGTAAATAAAGATTATTAATTACAGATTGCACTGATTTGTGTGTGTGTGTGTGTGTGTGTGTGTGTGTGTGTGTGTGTGTGTGTGTGTGTGTGTGTGTGTGTGTGTGTGTGTGTATGTGTGTTTAATATGCTTCAACTATGAAGAGGATTTGTGTGATTGATTGATACTCATCAAGTTTGTTCCTGCTCACGATTTCCGTTTCTCAAATGATTTCACACTTCTCTCAGCTCTGTGGCCAGGATTAGGAAGGCTCTTTAGAAAATGTAATAGGTTATGTTATGTAATTAATTATATTTCATGTTAAATACTGTTTTTGAAATTAAATGCATTGCTGTAACAGGAAATACTGGCATGTACTGCATCAGTGCTGGAAAATGATTATATTTGCCATTAATTGATTAGTGTTCTTTTTGCTCCTTGGTGGGCTTTTGCTCAATTGAAATGAAATGAAGGGAAATGAAATCTGTCATCTATTTTTCACTCTTCTTGTTTCAAACATTTATTTGTTTCTTTTGTTGTACACATAAGATCTTTTAAAATGCTGAAAACCTGTAGCCATTGACTTCCATATATCATTTTTTTTTTACCATGACTTCTCCCTAATGGTTCATGTAGCTTTCCTTAAAATATCTTCTTTAGTGTTCAACAGAAGATACAGTTGAAAAGGTTTGGAACCAGTTGAGGTTGAGCAAATAGTGAGTGAATTTTCATTTTGGGTGAACTATCCCTTTAAGGTTTCAGTCAAGAGAGGGAGAAGATTCAACCAGTAAGGGGAGAGAGCTTTTCTAAATGCACAAATGCAGACTGTTGAACCTTGGTTTTTCTTCTCCTTATTTCTTTGGATTGTGAGATAATATTCATTCCTTCTTTTTGATAACTAAAGAGACAGTTGTTGTTTAATTTTATTGTTGATTCCTAATGTGATATTTAATCGTATAAGCTTGGCAAGCAATTTTGGGGAATTTGATGTTTCCCCATTCAAACCAAATGCCTGAGCATACTGCATGATTTAATGATAAATTATTTTAAAACCCTATTTTTTGACTGCCTGAGTGGCATTATAAAGATGGCCACCGAGTGCAATGACTTGCCTCAAGGTTGCTGATTTTCGTATTGGTAACCTAGTTGTCATCAGTAAGCAAGACAGTCATAATGGAGACAGCTGATTAGTCACGTGAGTGTAATGTTCACTGTGTCAGTTTATTTGACAAATGCATTTCCATCTTCTATTTTTCATAACCCTGGTCCAAAACCACCGTCAAGTTAGTGTCATTTTTGTGAGATTTTTATTCAAAATTTGACACTTATATCACTTGTTTCTTATGTGATTCTTCAAAATGCACATTAACACAGGCATAGAAAACCAGCAGTTGACTCAAATGATCTGTTTAAAAGCAGATTGATTCAGGAATGAATCACCATAGTGCACTAAAGTTTTTTTGTGTTTGGAAATGTTTAACTGGTAATACTGAAAACAACAGCACACTATTAGCCTCTTGTTTGTTCAGTTGCTTTATAAAGTCAATATTGTGATTGCACTCACATGCTCATATGGAAAAAAATGTACTTGCATGATATTACTTAAATTCATAATATTCAACATATATTAAAATAAACAAAGTCATAGAGGGATAGTTATTGCTATGATAACCCGACTTATGAAGAAAATTAATTCTAATAGGCTTCATCATGCAGTCAATGCTGGAGGACTGCAAAAAAAAATGCAGTAAAAAAATGGGCAAAGTCAATAGAATGTCTACAGGTGTATCTTAAAAAGCTTTATCTGGTCATATAATAAAGATAATACAAAAATAAACAGTTACATAAAATCATTGCAGAAATGTAGTTACATTTACTGAATTGCAAATATTATTTTATTCATATTGGTACAGCATATGATGTTTTAGTTTGTAATATCTTTTCTTTAACCACAGTGTGTGTTACCATAATCTGAACCCAAACTAGCATCTACTGAGCGTCTTTTTTAAACTGAGTGTCTAAAACAGCTGGGCCAGAGTTTCAGCCTCAGAGTTCTGCTTGTCCAGGTGGACGTGGTGAGTCTGTCTGTTTCAATCATGAATTCACTCATATTTCCTGTTATTTTTGTTCTTTCTTTAATGAATAGTTTTAGTTAAGTGGTTCAAAATTAAATGATAAATACATCATCATGCTTAGGATAATTTTTTTTTTACTTTTAAGCTTTTTATTCAGTTAATGATAATGTTTTATTTCTCTGGACATCATTTATCAGAAAGACCCTCATCATGCACTGAAAGAGCTTGCACGAATATGTATGACTGTACCCTCATCTTAGCCTAGAGGTAAGAGGATGGCTCAAAATAATTAAGCGAGAGGCTTGCAAGTCTTGCTTCCATCCGAGGATTGCAAGGTTTTTAAGTGACTTGTATTTTAAAAAAAAAGGTGTTAAAGTTCCTGTTTTTTGTGCTTTAATTAATCTCCATTAACCTGTTTGTTTGTTTGTTTGTGCAAGTCCTGAAGAAGCGAGCCGTTATCTTGAAACCTATAAATCCTATGAGAAGAAACCTGCAGATCTGCTTAAAGAGCAAGTGGAGAAAAATGACCTGTCCCAGTTTAATATATTAATAAATCAGAATTTATAATGTATTCTTCATTTGAGAATGCACCTGACATAATTGTCAGAATTACCTCCTATTTTTATTTTTTGACAGGTTTCGGATTGTTTAACCCCAGTAAAGTCTGTCAATAAGACCGATGCCATGACTCTTCTACATTTTTTGTAAGGAACACAGTTGCACATTTATTAATTATTTAACAAGTATTATGTCGCTTGACTGTTCCTATTAGATATTTTAATAGCCTACTAGCATAATATAAAGATTTCTGAGGGATCATGCAATGCTGAATAGAGTAATGATGCTGAAAAATCACACACACAAAAATCTGTTAAATCACAAAAAAAAATCACATTCTAGAATATAAATGACAGGTTTCACTTTTAATAATGATATTTTTTATTAATATTCTTGTTATTTATAATTTGTGTAACCTTTTTTAACTTTTATGTAAACACTTTCCTATTTTAAGTCATTTTGATGTTTGTATTGTGTTTTACCTATTCAGTCATTGAAGGGCATCATTAAAGCTTCTAGAGAGGAACTGGTTTATGTCCAGCACTTGGTCCACAGAAGGTGACATTTTAATATTATATTTTGGGCTTTTTGATTTATGTAGCATCTGATTTACATGTACATATTGATTCACACAAATTTTAACAAAAAAATTTCATAATTTAAAACTCTCCGAGGGTGTGTGTTTCAATTACCATTCCTGTTTTTGGTTCATTTAGGCAAGAAGGCTTTATGATGTATCGCACCAGCCCTTCATAAAGACCAAGAAGAAGGAAAGTTGATCAATCTGATTAAAGCTGCGTTTCATTACCTGTAAAGGGATTTAGTATAAGTAGCTGGGAACATGTAGCAGTTAGGCCTCTGTATCAGGTTTGTATCAGGATTTATATTTAGCTTTGTGTTTCTGTAAGTTAGTTTTTCATAATGTTTTTCATGTGTGATCAATAAATATCAGTAATACATTCATTTTCTTTTTGGTTTAGTCCCTTTATTAATCTGGGGTCGCCACAGCGGAATGAACCGCCATATCATTAATATTTAGAAGTAATTGTATGCTATGTTTTTATTTTCGAGTAGGAGGGGAGATTCAATTACAGTTGTGTATGGGCAAGTTGACTCAGAGTATGAACGTGTTTGTGGACAAAAGGTTCATGGTAACACAAATGTCACAGAAAGTCTCACAAGTCAGTGAGGTAGGAGGTTTTAGACTACAGTTAGAGGGGAATAGGAATTTTTACAAGCGGATAGTTCAGCCAACAATGAAAACTTATCATGAAGAGACAAGTTTTACTAACCCTGGTGTTGTTACATTGCTACATTGCTATGTCCCTTTTTAACCTGCCCACACATTGTTTTCTATATAACAGCATTAGGCTTTTAATAAAAAGAATAAATAAAATAAGATACAGAAGTACCACATTATAATCCTATATTACATTGGAAATTTCATGTGTTGTGTAGTTATACAATAGGGTTTGATGAAAAGCAAGCAAATTGAATTTACTCTTTAACAAATGACCTTTATTGTTAGTCTCTGAGCACGAGAGAGGGGTCTGGCTGCAGACTCGGTGCAGTGCAATCTGAGCTGCATCCAATGCATTTTAATGTGCTCACCTAACTCTACCCCTCACAGTGACATCACTAGCTCCATTGAGTGCATGCATGGTGTCTGAGATTGCATCTCTGAGCGATGCAATCTCAGCTTGCATCATAATGGCTGCATCCAGATACTATTGGAGCACGACTGCATGTTCATGAGACTCACCCAGAAAAGACAAGTGAATTAAGTGGAATCGAGATGCAGAGAAATCTGACTAAATACAGTCAATGTACTCTATTTTCTGAGGTTATGTTTTTTGCAACAGCAATAATCTGGTTTCTCTGTCAAATGTTATTCTGTTGTTCTTGGTTATTTTATTTTAATTTAATTTAATTTAGTTCACCTTGTTACATTACAAGCTTATAAAAAAACATACTTTTTTTTTTGCTGTTTATATTATTATGTCAATGGTTACCAATACTGGTTAGTTACCCAGATATTTGTTTAGTTCTGCAGAACAAAGTAATACAGCTGTGCAATGACGAGGTAAAGCGCTTTAAATTTTAGTTGCACTGTCTTTTTGTTTTTGTTTTTTTATTTGAAAACTGCCTGTGTTAATAAAACCAATTGGATCGTTCCCCTAACATGTTTCACCTTTTCTTTGTTTACTTTCATATGTGACTGAGTATATGGGTCAGGGAGTATCTATATAAACTCTGCCGACGGTCTAATTCTGTTCATACTGAGTTCCCCTATCAGCACATTTATACAGTACATCATTCTGCTCTGTGTCTTTCTCCTGCATTAACCTTTTATATCAATACAAGTATTAAAATATATTCTTAACTCCTGTTTCTTTGTGCATTTGTAATTTTGTAGTGTACGAGTTCTAACTCTACAGTTATACAGTATATACCGTATATTGTGTCATTATAACAGGAGGACTGGAGAGTGGTATTGTTGGGGGCAGAGAGGCTAAACATCATTCCAGACCATACATGGCATCTCTGCAGAAAAAACGAAATCATGTTTGTGGAGGGATGCTGATAAAAGAAGATTATGTGTTGACTTCAGGCCATTGTTTGAAGTAAGTATGCATTACACTCATAAAAGGAACTCTCAAGGTTTTTTCAAAGAACTTATTTGTGTTTTCAGTGGTCAGGTGCATGTATTTATTATATGTTAAATTGATTATTTATGTATTTGTGCATTTGTTTACATGTTTATTTTTTGTTGTGTGAACATTTAAATCTAAATTTTCCTCTTATGAAGAACATTTGGCTCAATGAAAAGATTTATCTCTTAAATAAAAAAAAAGGTTTGTAAATTGTGGTTCTTTATTGCCATTGATGGTTTCCTGAAGAACATCTCACATTTCCTCTTTATTAAACAGAATATTATTTTATTGATAATGGTAATTTATTATTATTATAAAAAATTTTAAGTGGGAAATGGTTTATTAGGCTATTGAATTTCTCTCCACAATATGAAAAATATGTTCACTGAAAGGCCCAATCACTTTTTGAGCCTGGTCGGATGGGTGACCATATGGGAAAACTAGGTTGCTGTTGGAAGTGGTGTTAGAAAGGCCAGCAGGGGGTGCTCAACCTGTGGTCTGTGTGAATCCTAATGCCCCAGTACACTACACTGTCAGTGGGTGCTGTTTTTTGGATGAGACGTTAAACCGAGGTCCTGACTCTCTGAGCCCTATCATACACCCGACGCAATAAGGTGCAAGACATGTTTGCCCTGATGTGTTGTTTTTTTCAGACCAACACAACACTAATTTTCCTGTTTTTGCACACATGGGTGTTCCGGTCCAGAAAAGAGATGTGTTAAGGTGCATTGTTGGCGCGTTGTCCAATAGGCCAGCGCAGAGCTTACAATGTCCGCCATGTAAATAACAAATGTGCCATGGCACGACACAACTGACTCTTAAAGGGAATGTGAGATGAGACTCTGATTGTTTTTTTTCTCAATACACACCCATAACTCATTAAAAGAATAAGCACAACCCTGTTAGACCATGCGCCACGGCGCAGAGTGGATTTTTCCGTCCTCAAAGTAGCAAAAGGGGATTCGGACATGCCTGCACCCTGCAGTTTATACTTTGCGCCTAGATTGATAAAATAGAGCCCAATGTGGTCATTAAAAATCCCCTGGCACTTCTCATATTAGGGTAGTAGTAAGAGTAGGGGTGTAACCCCGGTGTCCTGGTCCTGGTTTTTTTCTTACACTCTTTAAAATAAAAGCTCTTCTCCAACATTGATGGTTGCAAATTTGTTCAATATGGATGTCAACTTTATATTATTTTAATATGCTATAATTACATGCTACAAACCTCAATGTTCTTGTCTGTATTTTTACAGTGAAACTGACAAATACAGCTTAGAAGTTGTTCTGCATGGGAGCTCACAATATCAGTCAGAGAGAGGACAGTCAGCAGATAATCCAAGTCGAAAAATACATAAAACATCACAAGTTTGATATTATGTTACTGAAGGTATTTGGTGCACAATTTTTACCATTATTATTTTAGTTTTTTTTTATGAAACTTTAGATATTCATTGATTAATATGTTACAGTTGATGACCAAAGCTGTGTGGAGTAATTTTGTGAATCTTATAAATCTACCCAAACATGAACTGAGTATTCTTGCTCCTGTGGAATGCTCCATTGCTGGCTGGGGAATGAAAAGACCTGGAGAAGGAGCATCAAATGTTCTTCGAGAAGTCAACCTCCAACTGGAGTCCAATTCTGAGTGTAAAAGTAAATGGCAGGTCTATTTTAATTCTAAGAACATGGTCTGTACTGTCTCAGATGGAAAAAAGGCTTTCTGTCAGGTATTTGCAACGAGACTTTAAATGATTAACAAATATTTTAAAGATGTTATCTAAAAGTGGCAAAATACATGCTAAATAATGAATCTGTTTCTTTTTAGGGTGACTCTGGCAGTCCTCTTTTTTGTAATTCTGAACTTTATGGAATGGCTGCATACACATATCCTTATGACTGCACATTCAAGGGGTACCCTGAGGTCTACATGAAAATATCTGCCTTCCTACCGTGGATTAAAAAAAACATGAAGTGATTAAAATGCTGTTGTACTGTAGCTTATATGAAAAACATTTATGCGCCTAAATGATCTCTGATTTGGACTATTGTGAACCCTGAAGAAAAATGCTTTGGCTGTACATTTATATTTCTCAATGCACTGTATAACCTAAACCCTTATTTACTCTTAAAAAAACACAACAAAAAATAATATTTTAGGATAATGTTATCAGAGCTTTCTGACCCCTTAAAGTTAAAACAATATGTTTGCTGCTTTTGTACTATTTGTTTTGGATAAAATCACTGTCCATTGAGACTGCAATCCCTTTTTCCTTTTTTTCGATGCATTCAAAGTAATGAACACGTTCTCTCATTGACTGCATGATTCATTGTGACTACTTTCATTTTAATTCAGCAATTTATTTCTTAGAGGCTAATTAATTAAACTAAAAAGTAACTCAAATATTACTTATTTTTAAAATGTAATGCGTTAATTTACTCGTTACTTAGAAAAGTAATATTATTATGTAACTCGCGTTACTTGTAAAGTGTTACTCCCAACACTGACCACAAGTTCGTCCCAACAATTTTAATAAACATGAGATTTAAATCTAATGGACTTCTTAATTCATTTTCTGATAGCAGTGCTTATAACATAGCAGTGCTTGAGTAGAGTGTTAGGTAGCACTTTATAGTACGGGACATGTAGTTAATGTTAGTTACATTTACATTATGATTAAGTTATTATATTTACCACAATGAACAATGCTTGAACATAATTTATACTTCAACATTTACTAGTGTTTTTTTAATGCTTTATCTAATACTTTGCTTTTTAACATTAGAGTAAAGATAAACTAACAATGACCAACTGTATTTTCATTTACTAACATTAACAAGCTCCCACCCCCTGTCCCCCATGACTCACATTTGCAATCAGTCTGCCCACCGGGGACTCACATTTGTGGTTTGAGGTGCAAAAGGCAGGATACAAAACCAGTGAGTGGAGAGTTTGGTGACAGACAACATTTCACTTTTAATGTGCAGTTGAAGACTGAGCCATGGCTCTGTGCACTTTTCTTCTTCTCCTTGCTATCTCTTTGGCTGGTGAGTCTCATTCCTTTCTTCTTGAAATCTTTTCTCTTTTTTTTTCAAAAGTAAAAAATCTGAAAACTATCAATTGTTGGTCAAACTTCACAATAATGCTACATTAATTATTGTATTTATATAGCCCTTTTTACAATAATAATCATTCCAAAGCAGGTTTGCAAAAGGTGCACGTCATTACATTACAGTCAAAATCTGAAAAAGTTTGTGTATTGGATTGACCGTCTACAGTTAATCTGCTGTTATGCAATATAATGTACTTTTTCAGAAAAGTGATCTCTATAATACATTATCAATGAAGTGGTCTGACTTTGGGCTGTGGTAGGAGTTTGTGTTGTACCAAGGATGAACAATATTGTACAGCATTTATTAATCATTGCTTAGCATTCATTAATGCATTATTAAAATCTAATTTCATGCTTCTTAACATTAGTTAATGCACAGTGAGTTAACAAGAACCAAGTTTCATGAACAAATGTTATCAAAGATGAATATTGTAATTAATGTATAGTGTTTATTATTTGTTCATGTTAGTAACTTATTACGTTAATGCAACCTTATTGTAAAGTGTTACCCAAACATTTGTAAACTACCATTTAAATGATCTTCAAATAATGTTCATAGAATAAAAATACAACATTGCATTCAGTTTCTCCCTCTGTGCATGTTTTTTTGTCACAGGTGGAATGGATAGTGGTATTATTGGAGGAAAAGAGGCTAAACCTCATTCAAGACCATACATGGCATCCATTCAGATCAACAAAGACCACACATGTGGAGGGATGCTGATCAGAGACGATTACGTTCTGACAGCGGCTCACTGTTTAAAGTAAGTGAGTCAGAGTATGAGTCTCAAGCCTTTTAGTTTTTTTTTAAATGCATGTTGCAGTTTGTAATTTGTCCACAGTCGCAGTGTGTACTCTGGTCGAGGCCACTTTGAGGTTGTTCTAGGAGCTCACAACATCAGCAAACATGAGAAAAACCAGCAGAGGATTCAAGTTAAAAAATATATCCGGCATCCTTTGTTTCAAAGAAACAACAATGAGGAGGACTACAGCTATGATATCATGTTACTAAAGGTATTTTCATCTTCACCTAACATGCCTCAATATTGTTTTCTCTCTTTCTGTAAAATGATTTTCTCTTTTTTGCAGCTGAAAAACAAAGCCAAGCTCAACAAATTTGTCAAAGTTTTGTCTCTTCCCAAGAAAAATGGGAAACCACCAGCCAATGTCAAATGCTCAGTAGCTGGCTGGGGATTGAAAAAGCCAAATGCAGAATTGGCATCAGATGTACTGCAGGAAGTCGGTCTTAAACTGCAGTTCGACTTTGAATGCAAAAAAAAGTGGCAGCAAAATTTTAACACTGAAAGAATGATCTGTAGTGTCTCAGATGGGAAACATGCCTTTTGCCAGGTAATACTTTATATTGTATATATATATATATATACATACATACATTAGATATTATATTATATTAATGTTCTGTCCATCTTTTTTTCTCTAGGGCGATTCAGGAGGTCCTCTTATCTGCAATACTAAACCACAAGCAATTGTTTCATATACTTTTCAAGGTAACTGTATAAATAAACAGTATCCTCAGGTTTTTTTGAAAATCTCCTACTTCCTTCCCTGGATTAAAAAGAAAATGCATTAAATATATAATTTATCAACTTTTGTAATCCAGCACCTAACTGTGTTAGTTACAGTACTTGTTCCTGTTGCTACTTTGAAGTTGTAAATAAAGATTATTAATTACAGATTGCACTGATTTGTGTGTGTGTGTGTGTGTGTGTGTGTGTGTGTGTGTGTGTGTGTGTGTGTGTGTGTGTGTGTGTGTGTGTGTGTGTATGTGTGTTTAATATGCTTCAACTATGAAGAGGATTTGTGTGATTGATTGATACTCATCAAGTTTGTTCCTGCTCACGATTTCCGTTTCTCAAATGATTTCACACTTCTCTCAGCTCTGTGGCCAGGATTAGGAAGGCTCTTTAGAAAATGTAATAGGTTATGTTATGTAATTAATTATATTTCATGTTAAATACTGTTTTTGAAATTAAATGCATTGCTGTAACAGGAAATACTGGCATGTACTGCATCAGTGCTGGAAAATGATTATATTTGCCATTAATTGATTAGTGTTCTTTTTGCTCCTTGGTGGGCTTTTGCTCAATTGAAATGAAATGAAGGGAAATGAAATCTGTCATCTATTTTTCACTCTTCTTGTTTCAAACATTTATTTGTTTCTTTTGTTGTACACATAAGATCTTTTAAAATGCTGAAAACCTGTAGCCATTGACTTCCATATATCATTTTTTTTTTACCATGACTTCTCCCTAATGGTTCATGTAGCTTTCCTTAAAATATCTTCTTTAGTGTTCAACAGAAGATACAGTTGAAAAGGTTTGGAACCAGTTGAGGTTGAGCAAATAGTGAGTGAATTTTCATTTTGGGTGAACTATCCCTTTAAGGTTTCAGTCAAGAGAGGGAGAAGATTCAACCAGTAAGGGGAGAGAGCTTTTCTAAATGCACAAATGCAGACTGTTGAACCTTGGTTTTTCTTCTCCTTATTTCTTTGGATTGTGAGATAATATTCATTCCTTCTTTTTGATAACTAAAGAGACAGTTGTTGTTTAATTTTATTGTTGATTCCTAATGTGATATTTAATCGTATAAGCTTGGCAAGCAATTTTGGGGAATTTGATGTTTCCCCATTCAAACCAAATGCCTGAGCATACTGCATGATTTAATGATAAATTATTTTAAAACCCTATTTTTTGACTGCCTGAGTGGCATTATAAAGATGGCCACCGAGTGCA
>CAIGQZ010028212.1:5190-17221 GCA_903798205.1 Danio tinwini | reverse complement strand
ATGTATGTATGTATGTATGTATGTATGTATGTATGTATGTATGTATGCATGTATGTATGTATGAATGAAATTATAGGTTCTTCAAAAAGAGTAATGTTAGATTTCTACCACTAGATGTCAGGATTAGATGTCAGTAGAATCTCCCCCTAAACAAACGAACATAATTTTCTTCAATATGCATGCATTGGTGTGGATTTAATGTTTTAGTCTTAAAACAATGTGTGTCATTTAAAAACAACATCCAAATTACTAAAACAATTTTCGTA
Organism: Danio tinwini; assembly: GCA_903798205.1. Lineage (NCBI taxonomy): Eukaryota > Metazoa > Chordata > Actinopteri > Cypriniformes > Danionidae > Danio > Danio tinwini. Next base: position 16,955 of record CAIGQZ010028212.1, on the reverse strand, counting down.
GTGCTAATTTTGAGTTTTATGAAATGTGTCACTTTCCTAGTACTGGGTTGCAGCTGGATGGCATCTGCTGTGCAAAACATATGCTGGATAAGTTGTCGGTTCACTGCCCTGTGGCAACCCCTAATGAATAAAGGGACTAAGCCGAAGGAAAACGAAATGGTGAAACTTTCACCATATTGCAATTACTCATGTTTACATTCATAATATTTTTGGTACTGTTGTTTTTTTTTTTACATGACAGTTTAACAGAAAAATTATTGGTATTTGTCTTTTTTTTCAAAACAAGTTCACTCAGGTGGCATTAAGTCGGCTGGATCCAGTCAGTCTGAGGAGAACACATGTGTGTGGAAGGATGTCAATATAAAAAAGGATTTGGAGAAATGGAGAGAAAAAAAAAAGTCCTGTTCCTGCCATTCTGGCAGTCTCTAAAAGGAAGGAAAGGGTTCAGGAAGGAGTATGTGTGTCTTTCAGAGGAACTCAGATGCTTTATTGTGACCAAACAATTCAATCCAGATCAAAGCACACTTCACATTTAAATGAATAAAGTGAATACAGAAATAATTTTTTTGTAGTTTTTAGGTTTAGAGTACAACATTGTTAGCTTAGCAACTTGATAATGTTATTAAACAAAACTAGCTGGCAGCTTTACCCAATTAATAGTTACAATGAGTATTTTTGTTAATTTTTATAATTTAGTAGATGCTAGCAGTTCAAATAAAGCTTCAACACAACACAACTATGACCCCAAACGCCTTATTGGTAATCATATTAGCAGCTGTTAAACTAACCATTAACCTCAAACACAACACATTTTAAAGTAACATTCCATTTTTTAAAAAAAGAAAAAGGCTATTTTTACAACTCCCCTGGTGCTAAACAGTTGAGATTTACAATTTTGGAATCCATGTAGCCGATCTCCAGAACTGGGAGAACATTTAGCTTAGCATAGATCATTGAATTGGATTAGACCATTAGCCTCTCATTTAAAAAATGACAAAAGAGTTTCACTAATTTTCCCATTTAAAGTTTGACTCCTTTGTAGTACTAAGACTGAAAATGTAAAGTTCCCATTGTCTTGGGCGATATTGCTAAAAACTAAACTCTCAATCCAATGTAATAATCAAGGAACATTGTAATTTCTCTAATTATGACTGCAACAGACAGTGAATCTAGCACATTTTCTGGTGCCGTGTAATATTATTGCGCCTGCTTCAGACATGGTATGGCTGAGTGGATTCAATCCGTTTTAAAAGTGCAGTGTCCCTAACGACTTTGTTGTACCATTTTTGTTTTAAAATTCTAGCCTTTCTCCTTCTGACATAAAGGTAATCAGTTTTAGTTCACAGTTGTCACGTTTGTGGGTCTTTCTGTTTTTCTTGCATGTGTGTTTGTGTGTGTGCGCGTGTGTGTGTGTCTATGTGTGGGAAGTGGGTGTGTCTTGTTTGGGTTTTTCACCGCGTGGTGTGTGTGTATGTATGTTTACATTCATTAGCTGGGTGGTCACGTGTTTTGTTGCTACTCTCTACGCACAGGTGTTTGTTAATAGTCAACAGCTGATGCGCATTCGGCGTGCTATACTTGTTCAGTGTTTTGTAGTTAGCATTATTGGTTCGTTGTTTGTTCACTCTTGTGTCTGCCTCTGTTAGACTCTCTCGCTCACTTGGGTGGAGGCTCTCCGTCATAACCTGTTTCTGTTGGACCTTACGCAAGTCTCCATCTCTTTGACGTTGTTACTACTGCCTGCTCTGAAGACTACATTATCTGTGAGAGACTTTACCTCATATAAGTTTCTCTTATGAACTTTACCGTGGGTAAACTCGACGATTTCCTTGAGAGCGGCTCCTTAGCACGACCTTCCCCTTCTCCGATATCTGGTGAGATATCCTTGAGAGACTGCTATACGACGCTGGTTTGGTGTGAGCATCTTTGCCCTACACTATATCTGGTGAGACCTATACCAGTTGTGACTTTAAATAAATCATCTTGTTTTCACTTGCGTTTGGGTCTCCTGTGTTTATCATTGTGACAACAGTGTTTAAAAAAAGAATGATTGATGTTTGACAGACAGGTATTAAAGACACCAAATGAAACAAGTAGGTAATCGCTGCAGCCCGGAGACCTCCAAGTGGAAGGGACTTATGCATCATGTTACTGCAAAATTAGGTTTAGGGTTGGGATAGGTGTAGACCGTAATAAATCACAACACAGGTTACTGTGAGTATGGGATTAGGGTTGGACTCTGTGTCTCTGTGTCGTGTACAAGACATTAAATAAATAAAAACTTTAGGTTTGTACAGCCCACTTGGAGCTCAAGTCCCATCCACTTAGAGCTGGCTTCAACCTCTGTTTATACCCTTCTCAAATAATAAGTTAGGTGGGTGTGATTTTATTTCCAAGTAAGATGTGATCCTGGATTTAGATCTATGTTGATCCTGGAATGTCATTTTTGTACCTAACCCCTGCCTAAAAACCCAACCCTAACTGCTAATTATTCCCAAAATCAGAGGACAAAGATAGTTGGGTAACAATCATGTAAAAGTACATAACCCTGTAAGCCTAAACTAAACAAACTATAAATTTATCCCTTAATTCTGATTAGAATGTTGTTCCAGAATTAACATAGATGTACATCCAAGAACATGTCCTACTTGGCTAAAATCACACTAACCCTAATGCATAGTTCTCAAACTCAATTCCTGGAGGGCCGCAGCTCTGCACAGTTTTGCTCCAACTCTATCAAACACAGCTGATCCAAGTAATCGAAGTGTTCAAAAGAGTCATGAACACTTTCAGTAGTTGGATCAGCTGGGTTTGATCAGAGTTGGAGCAAAAACTGTGCAGAGCTGCGGTCCTTCAGGAATGGAGTTTAAGACCTATGCTCTAAACCATGGGTGTCCAAACCTGGTCCTGGAGGGCTGGTGTCCTGCTGAGTTCAGCTACAACTTGCTTCAACACACCTGCCAGGATGTTTAGCATATCTAGTAAGAGCTAGATTAGCTTGTTCAGGTGTGTTTGAGCTAAACTCTCCTGGACTGAGTTTCCCTCCTAGACCAGAGGTTCCCAATCCTGTTCTTGGAGATCTACCTTGATCAAACACAATTGTCTGTAATTATGAGGTGCTCTTTCAGATCCTACTTGAGCTGCGGTCACACTAGAGTTTGAGCTTGCGAAATTCTGTCGTACGAAGCTGTGAAAAGGGGCGGGATTAAACAAGATTATTAGACATTAATTAAAGCCAGGGATTGCTCCATGTGTTACATTTCTGTTCAGAGAGGTCATGTTTTGATCCTGGATTGGTCTCATGCAGTCAAGTGATGCAATTTCGCAGGTCAGAGTTCACCAAGCTTGAACTTTGCACTGCAGCGAAATGCGAAACTTGACGCATGACCCTGCGTTCCGGTCTGACGCATTTGCGTGCGTATGAATGAAGGTCTATGGGGAGAAAAGTCCAGTGTGACCACAGCTTTAGTTGGTTTAGTTGTGTTTAATAAGGGTTGGAGCTGAATTATGCAGGAAGGTAAATCTCCAGGAACAGGACTGGGCATCCTTGGTCTAGACCAGGGATCACCAAACTTGTTCCTGGAGGTCCGGTGTCCTGCAGATTTTAGCCCCAACCCTAATTAAACACACCTGAACAAGCTTATTAAGGTCTTACTAGATATACTTGAAACACCCAGGCAGGTGTGTTGAGGCAAGTTGGAGCTAAACCCTGCAGGGCACCGGACCTCCAGGAACGAGATTGGTGACCCCTGGTCTAGACATTACTTTGGGAAGAGATTCAGTATCTCAGTGCAATTACATGATTATTTATTTAGCCATCAATATATTTAATCGATATGAATGTGTAATTTCAATCTGAGGCAGTATTAGGACACCAACTCCTAGTGGATTTTAAATATGTTCAATTATGTAGAAACAAAAAGTTGTATCATACTTGAGGTGTGCTATATTGTCTAAAACATTTTATGTAGCATTGATACTAAAAGTGTGGGATAGCTAAGCGTTTTACCAATTTTTATTATCCATTCCCCACAGAAAGTATCGACTCAGACAGGAAGTGAACTAATGGGGAAGTGTTTTAGAACAGAGGATGCTGAGACTCACCTGAAGATGCACCTTGTTAAAAATGAGCTCAAACAGGTCCATGCCCTTTAGTCTTTTTCCTGTCCTCTCCGACAGCTGCTTCGACATCCAGCAGTGGGGGAGAACAGGACAAACACACAATCTCTGTTTCTATTCCTGTCTTAGTCAGACACACACAAAATGAGCCAAAGTGGTCTCATCGCTGCAGATGTTATGCACACATCCCACCTTGAAAGTAAACATGAAATCACCATTTTCCTATCTATCAGAAAAAAAATTTATTGCCAGGTACAGCAAAGGGTTGGCAAAAACACTTTACAGTACTAGAAATTGGTCTTGTTTTTTTTTTTTCCTTTCATACATTCTGCTTATGTTTGATTGACATGTTGATTTGGGTTGAGCCTCTGTTTTTTTTTTTTTAAGGAGGAATCCATATGGTACAAATTCATAATATATTGCCAACTTGAAAAATATTTGTGTGATAGGGTTGATCTACACATCTCTCTAGTCTAAAAGACAATTTAAACTTATGCATGGAATCCGTGCAGTTGGTTTGGGGTGTTATTTTTTTTAGAAAGTAGAACACCCTTCACCATATCATTACACATCAAAAATTAACCACACATTGTAAATGACACAGAGCATAAAAATATGTGATTGGTCAATTTGGTGGTGGTGACAAGTGTGGGTGGGGCTGAGAGCAGTGGGGAGGAGCGATAATTAATAAGTCGTGAGTCTTGTAGTGGAACTCTTGATGGATTTGGATATGGATGGATATTATTTGTGTGTTTATTTATGATTAACGTTGTAAAATGTTCACCCGTTCCTGCCTGTTTTTTTCCTTGTATGAGTTTGAGCCATTTCAACAGCAGCACTGCCTGCACATCTGATGTTTAGGCACAACTCAAAACATCCCAAAAAAAAAAAAAAAAAAAAACTAAAAACGGGAACATTGAAACCAAACTGCCTAGTACCTTTTTGAAAGTGTGATTGTAGTGCAACATGGAAAGAATGCAAAAGTACTACATGCAAGGTATGCACTGTTAGGTAAAGCAAGGTATAAATCTGGCTTAACATATCTGTCCATCTAGTCTAACATATCTAGTCTAGCATATCTGTCTAGTCTAACATATTTATCCATCTATCTATCTCATCTATCACATCTTTCTGTCTGGTCTTACATATCTAATCAAGCATATCTACCTAGTTCAGGGGTCACCAATCTCTGTCCTTTAGGGCCGGTGTCTCTGCAGAGTTTAGCTTCAACTTGCCTGGAAGCTTCAAGTATACTTAGTAAGACATTGATTAGCTTGTTCAGGTGTGTTTGATCAGTGCTGGAGCTAAATTCTGCAAGACACCGGCTCTCCGGTACCAAGGTTGCCCATCCCTGATCTAGTCAAATATACAGTATCTATCAGTGTCAACAAATCTAGTTAAACAGATCTACTGTATCTAGCCATTTGTCTCTTAAGTCAAGTCTAGCTTATAGAAGTAAACATTTGAAATAAACAAAAAAGTTTTTCTAACCAAAAATGGGTGTCAAAAGACAATGGGTGTTGTTCAACAGTCTTTGGACAACTTTAATGAAAGGTGATGATCCACTTCAATTGTTAACTGGCCTAGTCTAAACTATCTCTATACAGTACATCTAATCCAGGGAGGTCCTAGTCTCAGCCTCAGACGTCATGCTGAGCACTGCCCACTGACCTTTAGCTAAACATCTGGTGCATGAAGCACACTTTTCTGGAAACACCTTTGCAGTCATCCTCTGATTTTAATACACAGGATTTTCGCGAGTCGAGTGTGCAGCAATCTTTATTAGCTCGCCTGGAAACAAGTCTGAGTAGATAAAAAGCTGCATTGTTTACATTGATGACAGTGCTTATAAATAAATGTATATCTTTCTGAGACAGCCATGAATCAGTGATTTACTGCTCCCACACCCGTCTGTTATTTTGAGGATAATTTGTGACTATGAGCATTTGTCAATTTGACTTAAGGGCTGGATTTAGTAAAAGTATGTAATACTCGATGCATAAATTCATCAACCTGTGATGTTGACAAACACGCAGGTATGCTTATGTTCTGTTTTGTTTTTTGTTTGTTTGTTTTTTAAATCGTTTTAATAAAACTCTTTATATATTCTGTCATTTTAGTCATAAAGATAAGAGAAAGACAAACAGTAACTGCTTTTTGTGTTTAGTGGTTACTTAAATTCAACAAAGTCTTGCTTTTCTAGAATAAAAAAAACCTTCACACACACACACACTTGTCATCTGTCATCTCAGTCTGCATGATCAAATCTTCACCAAAATGAGGAATGAATCTCATGCACGTAATTAGTCTGCCTCAACCCAACTTCCACTCTAAATGGTGTGTTGAAGCTCATTTCCCAAAAGGGCTGAATTATGATAGAAAAGACAAGTCTACAATTTGTTGTCTTTGTTCAAGATGTGATCATCTCAAATAATGCAAAGTGGTAGAATTGGGATGAGTGTGGGGCACAGAGAACCAACTCATACAATACCTTATCAACACATAAGGCTGGGCTACCAAAAGGTGTGGGATTGTTAAGCTGCGGTCGCACTGGACTTTTCTCCCCACAGACATCCATTCATACGCACGCAAATGCGTCAGACCGGAAACGCAGGGTCATGCGTCAAGTTTCGCATTTTGCTGAGGTGCAAAGTTCAAGCTTGGTGAACTCTGACTTGCAAAATCGCATCACTTGACTGCGTGAGACCAATCCAGGATCAAAACATGACCTCTCTGGACAGAAATTTAAAACAGAGCAATCGCTGGCTTTAATTAATGCCTAATCATCTTGTTTAATCCTGCCCCTTTTCGCAGCTCTGTGCGACAGAATTTCGCAAGCTCAAACTCTAGTGTGACCACAGCTTTATTCTTAAATTTACATTCAAAGAGAATCCTTATTGACATGTTAAGCAGAAAGAAACTGTATAAAATGTTTAAAAGAAGCATGATCAGGATTCATTGCAACTCTGCTGAATCCGATGTGCAGTCTCTACCTTGTTACTACTACTCTGGAATAAAACTCTTGTTGCCATCTTTTTTTCTTACACTCAGAACAAAGCCTACATGCCCTACCGTTTTACTTTTGTTGTATACTTTTAAAGAAGCTTGTATGTGAATAATGCAAAGTTCCATTCCATTAATACGCACGCGAATGCCTCAGACCGAAAACGCAAGCTCATACGACGAGTTTCACAGTTCGCTGCGTTGCAAAGTTCAAGCTTGGTGAACTCTGACCTGCAAAATCACATCACATGACTGTGTGAGACCAATCAAGGATTAAAACATGACCTCTCTGAACAGAAATGTAACACATGGAGCAATCGCTGGCTTTAATTAATGTCTAATAATCTTGTTTAATCCCGCCCCTTTTCACAGCAACATACAACAGAATTTCGCAAGCTCAAACTCTAGTGTGACCGCAGCTCAAGTAGGATCTGAAAGAGCACCTCATAATTACAGACAATTGTGTTTGATCAAGGTAGATCTCCAAGAACAGGATTGGGAACCTCTGGTCTAGGAGGGAAACTCGGTCCAGGAGAGTTTAGCTTAAACACACCTGAACAAGCTAATCTAGCTCTAATCTTGCTTTTTTAAATTGTCTAATCATCTTGTTTAATCCCGCCCCTTTTCTCAGCACCGTACTACAGAATTTCGCATGCTCAAACTAGTATGACCGCAGCTTTATTCTGAGGACAATTCCACAACCACTAACAAGGTGCGGGACAAAACCAAACATGATTGGTTGTTTAACCTATCAGTCATATACCATAGAGGGCAGTCTTTGACCATTTAATGCGGCCAAAGCTTCCAGACCTTCAGCCTTTAGTTCGGGGTCTGGCTACGCGAGATTAGGGGTATCAAAACTTGGTCCTGGACGGCTGGTGTGTAGCAGAGTTTAGTTCCAACTTCCATCAATGCATCTACCTGGAAGCTACTAGTATGACTAGTTACGAGTTTGATTAGCTGGTTAAGGTGTGTCTAATTGGGGTTGGACCTAAACTTTGCAGGACACCCCTCATCAAATCTAACCCACCCAATCTCACAAGGAAACAGTGGACAGGAAAAGAAAACAGGATAATTTGTACAGATTTCTCTGATTTTATTGGTACAAGTACACCATTTTTAAGTACCCCAAACCCAACCATCATTAGGGAATGAGCAAATCCTACAAAAATGTATAAATGAGATCATACTACTTCATACAAATTAGCCACTGAATCAAAAAAAAAAAAGTTACATATTGTCTTGAGATTGTATTAAATCTAGCATATTTATCTAATTAACATATCCATCCATTCATTTTATCTTTTATATTCCAGTATTCAACTTCCAAAATACAAGTTTTATAAAAATGGTTTACAAGTTGTATATTATCTAGACCAATTATGATCTCCTATCTTCAATTACACTAATTACATCTCTATTTACTGAATTAATAAATAAAAGTTCTATTGTTATTATGCAACTAAAGTTAAATTTAGGTCAAATGGACGGTAGTTAAGAAACAAGCAACTAAATTCCAATACTTTAACTCAATATCAACGTCACTAGCTTTACATTTTTCACATTTTTTTCAAAAGAACAAAGCAAAGTTTTCCATGCTAGACGAAACCAGCGACGGATTTTGCTTCTTACGAATAATTTCCAGCTATATTTAATATTTGAGAGATGCCAGGGGACTTAATCCTCAGGGCTAATATAACTCCAGCTGCTCCATAACATCTAGCGCTCTTTGTTCTCTACAGACCCCAGCACCTCCTCGGGGAGCTCCTTTGAGGTTCCTCCACAAAAACAGAGCAAACAGACCCTACCATCTCATTTTTATCTCCCCTAAGACACGCTTTCGCTCTCGCCTCTTACGTTAATGTGCTTTGACATACAAATTTGCTATAAGTGGAATGGTCTCATCTCCTGTCTGTTTTGCACACAAGAGCTCTTGCGTAAGGATCAGGTACATTAGCATGCGGAGAGCAACAGGCCTGCATGGGATGAGATGGTAATTGGTTTCAGCTCCCGTGAGGCTCATTGATTTTGTATTTGATGACGCTGTTAGATCAGCAAAGACATGATCAGTCGTTCATACATTAAATCAGGGAGATCAACCTCCTGGAACCACTGCTGTCTTAAATTAAAGCTTTTTTTGCATTTCAGTCAGTTCTGCTAGCTAAGTTATTTTAAAAGTACTTACATTTTAACCCTATAAAGCTGTTCATTCATTCATTCATTCATTCCTTTTCTTTTTGGCTAAGTTCCTTTGTTAATCTGGGGTCGCTACATCAAAAAAAAACGCCAACTTATCAGCAGATGGTTTACGCAGCGGATGCCATTCCAGCTGCAACTCATCACTGGGAAACATCCATACACACTCGTACACTACGGACAATTTAGCATACCCAATTCACTTATTAAGCTGTATGATATGGCATATGATATGAAGTTTTAAAGGCCTTACTAACATTATTTAAATGGTTATTATTTAGAATTATATTTTTATCTTTCCTGTCACATAAAGAATGTTATTTACAAAGTCAAATTTGGATATTACAATTTTTCTAAAATTCCAAGTGTTGCAATGCAATGGTGTTATTATAGGCAACAAAATTAACAACCTGGCGTGCGTTTTCCAAACAACAACGTAACTTGCGGCTAAACTATCATAGTACGATGCATAGTTTGGGAAAAGAGTTATGTAGTGACGAGTGTTTCCCAAAACCCGTAGTTTCTCTGTCGCATGATCCATCGTTTGAAGCACGTTAGTTATAATGTAAAAAAAGCCCATAATGTTGCTCTAAACAGGGTGGAGAAACAACTTCTTTGGAGAAGAACACCATTATTACTTTGTGCAAATTATATTGTTTTACCCGCACATGCATTAAAAAAAAATCCAATATTAGTTTTGATAAAAACATGCACTTGTTTTCCATATTAATTGAAATGTAAACAACACATATAGAGCCTATGCTTCCTTTACAAATATTATTGAGAACATTAGAAATTCTATTCTAAAACATAAAATCACTTACAAAACCTAACACATATTCTAATCTCATATAAATAAATAATGAGGCTATGTATTAAGAAATTAAATTAAATATTTATTATGTATTAGGAAATGGAAAAAAAAAATCATACTTCAATAATAATAGTAATGATGACAATTATTATTATTATTATTATTATTATTAATAATAATAATAATAATAATAATAATAATAATAATAATAAGTAGGATTAAGTAGAATAATAAGTAGGATATTTTTAATTTTATTTGACACACTGCAGAAATGTTCTAACCAACAGGCCCTTGTCATATACAGTACAGATACTTAATAAATAACCTACTATAAATTAAAAGCATTAATATATACTATTTTTTTTGTTTTTACAAGCTTTGGAGATGTAACAAGTTTTGCTTTTAAATAGTTGTCACCTATAGCTTTGGCCATGAGCCACGACTGTGTTCCAAATGCCATCAATGTTTTCAAAGTGCACTGCGAAGGGAGAACAATTGTAAACATGAAGATCGCTAAGACTGAAACGTAAAAATACTTTGAAAGCAAATTACAGCTAAGAGAGATGACTTTAATGCTTTTTTTTATAATTCCATGTTTAAATGTTAGAATGTTCTAAATGAATAGGGCATAGTGGGGATAACTGGGAACAGAACACAGCCAGGAACTAGGTTTCTAACTACAGCTCCAGCAGTGTAGTTGCAAGCATAGTAGTTTGCGAATGTTCGTTGGAACGACAGATTTGGGAAACACCAAAATCAACAAACTATGTTTGTAACGACACAACTTGCCACGTTAGTTGGCTAACAATGGTTTTCGGAAATGCACCCCTGAAAAGTAAAAAAATAAATATAAATAAATTACTTAAAAGACAGAAAATACTAAAACTAAAAACAAAAAGAAGGAACTAGCTGTTTCAGCTTGTGTAAATGTTTTTTAAATAAGCAAGTACATATTTCTAATGTTTATTACTTCAACTTCATCACTGTACCCTAAAAACAAAACAAAAAAATAATAACATCTAAGAAATTACTGATGAAGGGTGTGCATTATTTTCAGCATTATTCAACATTTTTACTATGGTTACCACATTTAAACACATTGTTGTATTTTTTCCAAAGATTGATTTTTTGACTGTTGTAAGCTGCAAAATAAGTGAAATCATTCAATGTACTGATATGAAACTGTAATTTGGTCAAGACCTGTCTGGAACTACTTTGGCTGTGCGTTTACCTGAAACAAATAGCACATCTAACAAAGGTTCATTCACACAAAATTATTGTTTTCCATTCCAATGCATTTGTTGTTTTTCTATGTGAAGACAACTTACGGAAATGCATGACGTTACACTTGTGTGTTGCATCTTTTGCAATGCCTTACACATGATTGCCGTACTTTAAGAATTCCAACTTTCACACGCAGCGCCACGCATCAGTTCCAAAGCAGTGGACCAATCAGAGGATCTCAGTGGCGGGGAAAGGGGTACAAGCTTCTATTTACAAGTTGGCATGCTAATGATTTTATTAAGTTAATTATTTGCGAATGACACCATCCAATTGGAATCATTAATTAGCATCGTTATGTATGTATGTATGTATGTATGTATGTATGTATGTATGTATGTATGTATGTATG
>CAIGQZ010028211.1:0-12837 GCA_903798205.1 Danio tinwini | reverse complement strand
TATATATATATATATATATATATATATATATATATATATATATATATATATATATATGATTTAGATATTTCTGCTATTAAAATCCTGTATTTTCTTCTTTGATGCTTAAAAATGATTTTAGCATCAATCAAATTTCTTCTTCTTGTACCCAACAGAGTACATAAACCAAGACATAACCACAAGCAATATGACAAACCCAATCTACGATGGTCCGTCCCACAAACAGACAGAGAATGGCTACATTGACACATACAGCTGCACTAATAAACCCGAGGGCCCGGAGTACCTGAACACCTCCTGTGCGACTCTCCCGCGCTCCCCGTGTGCCAACCTGGACAACCCAGACTACCAGCAGAGCTTCATGCCCACAGACGGGCTCTTTCTGCCCACCTCTGAGAACCTGCACTACCTGGGGCTCAGCAACACCATCCAGACTCCCATACGCTAAAGAAACAGGATTAAGATATGAATTGCACTACTTGAACTTCTGAGAGTCACACAGTACGTTTACATGGACAACAACATTCCAATAGTCACTCAATTAAGGCAATATTCCGACTAAGTGTTTTTGATTATTTTAATATCAGCTAAAGACATACTCGAACATGAATCGAATTAAGATACAGTTGAAGTCAGAATTATTAGCCCATAGTACATAATATTTGACAAGATATATTTTAAGTAACTAGTATTCAGCTTATAGTGCAATTTAAAATACTTAACTAGGTTAATTAAGCAAGTTAAGGGAATTAGGCAAGTCATTGTATAACGATGTTTTGTTCTGTGGACAATCAAAACAAATATTGCTTAAGGGGGCTAATATTGACCTTAAAATGGTAAAAAAAAAGAATTAAAACTGCTATTTTTTTATTCTAGACGAAATAAAACCAATAATACTTTCTCCAGAAGAAAAAATTATATAGGAAATACTGTGAAAATTTCCTTGCTCTGTTAAATGTAATTTGGGAAATATTTGATAAAGAAATGAAAAAATTCACAAGAGAGCGAGTTATTCTGACTTAAATTTTATTTACTATTATAGTATTCCTATTCATTGTCACTACAGTATGTTTACATGGACAACAATACTCTGATTAAGAATCTACCATGTAAACAGAGACTTTTTATTATCTTAATCACGTTGATTATTCCTCTTTTAGTTGCATCATTTGATTGCATCCTATGTTTTTTTTGCAATTTACATTGTTTATGTTATGTATGTTTATGTATTGAAAATATAATATATATGTATATATGTATGTTTATGTATTGAAATTATAATCAGACTGTAATTAGAAAATTCTGCCAACAAAAAGCTGAAAATCATTTGATTAGTCAACGTATGAACAAAAGGTGCATCCAAAATTACATACTTCATACTATATATATATAAAAAAATAATAATAAAAAAATTATATATATATATATATATATATATATATATATATATATATATATATTTATTATACAAGCAGAGTAGTATATCTAAATTCATAGAAATTCATATTCAAAAAACGGTAGATGAAAAGTATCCAACATAGGCTCATTTTGAAAACATAGCCCTATATACATTTCAGTGCAAATTATGTATCCAGAGGAACGTATGGCTGCGTTTTATCTTTAATACAAATGATACGGGGCGGTATGATGACGTTCCTTTTTGCACTTACCAGTTGACCGCTTCGTGTGGACGGCTTTTCTGCTGTTACCAGTTTGTCCAGTGGCTCGCCACGTACGTCAGAGGATTTGAGACGGAGAGCTGAGATGAGCAAGATGATTGGGTTTGAGTTCGATGATGAACGGTTCCAGAAAGCTAGTAAGACAAAAACAAAAGTCAAAATTTTAAATACACGAGTAAATAACAGGGTGAGAATGTGGTAAAATTTGAAATCGTGCTAAACATCTAGCTGCCGCGAGGGCTTTTCTGTTTCTGGATTGCTTTTGAAAACTCTGTTGGTTAAGTTTAGGGAAGTGGGTGGGCGCTGGTCAATCGATGCTTTATAAAACACTATCGGTTGGGTTTAGGGACAGATGAGGGTGGGGTGATCGATAGGTCAATCAGTCAGTCGACTGCAGCCTCTGGTGGATTTACGCAAGAACAGCAGGCGCAAATGACACTCGCAAGAGAAATTTGAGATCTCAAAAAGCGAACACAGCGGCCTCTGGTGGATTCGTGAAAACAAAAACTGCAACAAAAAACTTAGCTCCTGGCATGTATTTATCGCTCTCCAGAAATGTATATAGAGTTACGTAATCAGAATGAGCCTAGGTTGGAAGTATATGGATGACTTCTGGCAAGATTCTGACTGATTCTGCATTGCACAATAAGTTTAATAGGATGTCGGATTGCACTTTCAGATGCAGCTCAGGTTTAAAAAACAGAACAGTGCCATCTAGTGATCAGACATAAAAATTGTCTACCCCAACCATCACAGTCTGATGTCCATGTAAACGTACCCACTGATGACACGTTTGTATCGCAGCTACTTGAGGAACTGTGAGGACAGATATGCTTGAAGATGACTGCCGTAACTTGTTTTTGTGGTCGTGAGCTTTGAAACTGAGTAATGTGTTGAATGTCAAGCTAGAGCACATTTGAGTGTTTCTGTCTAATTTGTGTGTGTGTGTGTGTGTGTGTGTGTGTGTGTGTGTGTGTGTGCGTGCGTGCGTGCTTGCGTGTACGTGTGTGTAATTGTGCTTAATTGCTTGACGTAGCTTAATTTATTGAACCAAAATCGTAACTTAGTTTAGATTTTAATAGTTGCGTGTTAGTAAACCATGGCCAATTTTATTGTTATTTAGTCATTCAGCCTTTTTATAACTTCTTGTCAGTTTTCTAAAAAAGTTCACATAAAATAGCACCTACAAAACTCCTTTTTTTTTTAAACCATTTTAAAGTTTGGAGTCAGTATGATTATAATTATTTTAAAAAAATCTTATTTTTGTATCGTTTTAGTACGTCAGTACACATTAAAAGTCCTGTGAAATTAAACAAAAAATTTTTAGATGTTAGTATTATAAGCTAGCGTGGTACAGAATTCGTGTTTAGAAGATATAAAACAAATATAAACATGTAAAGCTTGTAAAGTTTATCACTTCTGCCTAAATGGATCAAGGTTTTTTTTTTCCACATCAGCACATACTTCAGTTTCTTATCAAATCTTGACCAATCAAATGCTCCTTAGTATCTGACATGCCCCGCCCCCTTCAAGACGCTTCACATTTGCTTTTCATTTGATGCACTTGAGCTCAACCACTCTCGCTGGCAGAGCTGTAAGAAAACTAAATGGTATAGGCTGCTTTTTTAAAAGGGGAGGAGCTACTCTATGTCCTGCCCTCTCCTCGTTTTTCAGTTACGTCAAACATTGAATTAAAAAAAACACACATTTCAAAGCACTTCACGGGACCTTAAACTGATGAAAAGCAACAGTGAAGATATTTATAACGTTACAAAACATTACTATTTGCATTTATTTTAAAACATCATCAATATGTTTTCCATATTGATGATGATAAACATTTTTTGAACAGCAGATCATGATTTCAGGTCACACTGATACAAAAGCCTAGATAAGCATGAGAAACTTGATTTTAAATAAAACAAACATCTAAACATTTTAACTGTTGCCTCTCGATTCGATTGCATCTCACGATTCAATTTTTGATACAATTCGTTCACAGAAAGACAAAAATTCAAACCAGACCATTCTCAACAAACACACAAAATTCATATGAATGCATTAGTCAAACTAATGATCTGATCACATTTTTGATATTTCACAAGCACCGATTTGCCTCCGATTTCTGGCTTTTGTCGCCGATTTCATAAAACATGCTGGCAAGTGAAAATCAGGGCTAAAATTGTGCAGTGTGAACTCGGCATAAGCAAACAAGGTGTATATTTTAACAGCTGGTTACCTGCACCTAGTGGTCAGATATAAAAAAAAAAGTCTGGCCATAAATCCTAAGACCATATTTTTTAAATTTAGACACCCACTTTTCAATTTTGATTGTTAGCTAATTTTTATTTTGTATTAAATAAAGCTATATTTTACTCATACATTGATACTAGACGTGTCTCTTCAGCACTAGGACCTCAGGTCTCCTTGTGGTCAAAAAAAAAATTAATTAAAGAAACATTACTTTTCAACTCCTCCTAGATAGTCATAGGGCCCTATCATACACCCGGCGCAATGCTGTGCAAGGCGCAACGCAATTGCTGTTTGCTAGTTTTTAGCTCCGCGCAAGTGTCATTTTGACGTTTTTCACCACACTGCTTAAATAGCAAATGCATTTGCGCTCATATGTGCGCCCATAGGCGTTCTGGTCTAAAAAGGGAGGTGTGTTAAGGCGCATTGCTGGAACGTTGCTATTTTGAGAAACTAAAATAGACTGTTCAATAGACCAGCTAAGAGGAGGTTTATAGTGCAGTGCAGAGCACGTTAGATGTGCGCTTAAACTGCTTAATACACACAGGATGTATAGCAATACACAAATAACTTTACAAATGAAAAATAATTAAAGGATTAAAATATTACAAATTTTATTATTTTCTACATAAATATAAAAACCACTGCTTTCATGCCTTCATCTCAGGGGGCATATTCAGTTTATTCATGACAATTAGCTTTTGTATAATGTTATTATTATTAGTATTATTATATGCATATGTATAGCCGTTTTATTAAAAACACACTTAGATTTGCCCACCAGTCAGGTTTTGGACCATATGGGCCAGAGGCGTGTGTTTTGGATATAACTCAGTTTTTTGACCACACTATGTTATTACAGTTCATTTATTTATTTTCTGGAAATTAGAACATTTGTTTTGAAACAAAACTTTGCTCTTAAACGAAATTAATTATGTACACTAATGGATGTCTGTGCGCACAACACGTTTCCTTATCCACAGAAGAGAGTGAAAGTGAAAGTAAAGAATGAGGAGGCTCATTCTCCCGCTGCAGATGCTCTGTTTAACTGTTTTCTCACTAGTGAAGCGTTCAGTTATTCCACTTACAAAGTCCGCCATGTAAATAGCAAATGCGCTATGGCACGACACAACTGACTCTTAAAGGGAATGGGAGATGAGACTCTGATTGGTTTATTCTCAAAACACACCTATAACTCATTAAGAGAATTAGCTCAACCCTGTTAGACCATACGCCACAGCGTAAAGCAGATTTTTCCGTCCTTAAAATAGCAAAAGTGGATTCTGACATGCCCTTAATGCTTTTTTGCCCTGTGCTTTAGACTTTGCGCCTAGATCGTTAAAATAGGGCCCATAGTGTTTTCCATCAAATTAAACTCCAGTCAACATCAGACTGAGCATGCTGGCAAATCGTCACAGATTTGTAGTTTATTTTTTGCCAACATTGCATCTGAGGCTTAAAGCCGCGGTCACACTGGACTTTTCGCTCCATAAACTTCCATTCATGCATGCGAATGCGGCAGACCAGAAGCGAAAGCTTACGCGACAAATTTTGCATGTTGCTGCATTGGAAAGTTGAAGCTTCATGAACTCTGACCTGCGAAATTGCATCAAGTGATTGCGTGAGACCAGTAGGAGATTAAAACATGATCTCTCTGTACAAAAATGTAAAATACGGAGCGATCACTCGCTTTATTAATGACTAATCATCTTGTTTTACCCCGCCACTTTTCGAAGCGACAGAATTTTGCATGCTGAAATTCTAGTGTGACTGCGCCATTACCCTGTAATACTAAAAAGATACTGACTCTAAACTTTGTGCATCACCTCTCACACTGAACACACTACATGAACTTGGTAACAGCGCTGCCTACTGTTTAAAATGATTACATCTGTAAATCATATTACTAGTGAATTTTTGTCTGAAATAGTCTAGAAACGTATTTAATAGTTCAATATTACAACTGACATACTTCATTTTTACTTCTGCGCGTGGCTCTCGCTTGGTTACTCCTTGCAGCTTTATTTCTGGACAAAGCAGGATATGCAGGCAAAAATGTGGGACAGATATTACATTTAGAATATTGATTGGATTATGAAAAGTAGGTGATACGTACCAGAGTCAGGTGGTTGGAAGAATAAGGTTTGGATGACTGTAAAACTTGTGAAGTGTTGGCTGAAAATCAAATCGGTTTTCAAGGCAGAGACCAAGTTAATGAAAGATTACAAAAGCAGCACATGTTTGTTTGCAATAAATCATACAGATGATTTGTAGAATGTACATTTTAAAAAGCGTCCATTTTTATAATGCAAAATATTTAAATGCAGTTACTGAAATAATTTGACGATTTTTAACAATTGAAACGTTTGTATTAATAGCATTGTGCACTCGAAAGCAAAAGTGAAGATATTTATATAGTTTCTAAACATTACTATTTCATTTTGTTTTACTTTCGTACATTCATTGATGATAAAATATTTCTTCACTGTAAACGGTTAGGAAAAAATGTTAGGTCTACATTTACGTCTACAGCATGTACTCAAACACAGACCCTATAACCCTTGTGCACTGTTCAAATGTATAAACCTTTTAATATGTTCGGGATGAAAACATCCACTAAATTAAACTGCTGTAAATGCATCAGATCATTTTTTTCTTCATAAATCTGTTAATTAACCTTAGTCCTGATCAAAACTACTAAATTGTTTAGAAAATTACAGCATTTTAACTCTGTAATTGTCAAATTAACAAATGAAGTCAGTGATTTTGGTAAAAGGAAAACAACACAAACTGACGTATGTTCAATATAAAAAGTAACTGTGGGCTGGATTTTTCTTTACATTTCATCACAGTCTTGGACATGTGAACGATTAGTAACAACATTGGCTTTGATGCATTGTTAGATTTTCACTTTTTCTCCTTAATTAACTGTTGGTGGCTGTTTTTGCCCCATTGACTTCCATTATAACCACATTTAATGGTGCATAAATACACAGTCTTTGTTTTTGTTTACTCCATGTAGTTCTGAGATGCATATTTAGATTTTTTCAGATCTCACATGAAGGTAAGTGCGCAAAGGTCATTCGCACACACTCACAGACACACACATTTATTTGTGCACAGGCCTATCTAAAGGGTTAATGGTGCTATCTAATGATCAACAGTAAAAATTATAAAATTTACCTCTTCCCAACAGGGAAAACCACCAACAATCAAGAATGCATGATTATATGGTGTCAGGGTTTTTTTTATCAATAAAATGTGGTTATAATGGAAGTCAGTGGGGGGAAAACAGTGACCAACAGAAAAATATTTTTGATATTTATCAAAAATAATGCATCAAAGGCAATGATGTTTCACATGTCCAAGACTGTGATAAAAGGTAGAAAAATCCAGTCCACAATTACTTTTTATAATTAAAATACACATTTAGTGAGTTTTTTTCACCAAATCAGTGACATTATTTTTGTATTTGGCAATTAAAGAGTTAAAATCCTGTAATTTTTTACACAATTTTGTAGTTTTGATCAGGACTGAGGTTGATTGATGAGTAAATTTGCCCAGAGTGTATTGTTGAGATTTTCTTTTTTTACTTCAAAGCATTTTCTCAAATAATGTGCCAAAATAAGATTTGTCATCAAAAATCATTCTGCTAGCTGAAACACAGAAAAATCCAAATTAAGACTCAAAATCACCCCTGAGTGGATGAAAACATTTCCAACAGTGCATAAGGGTTAACCTAGACTGTATTTAATTCATTTTTTTAGCTGACCGTCCATATTTGGTTTTAATAATTTAAGAACCGGGCCTTACAAATAAAACATGTTATATTAACTTAAAGAGACGCCGGGGGGGCTAAAAAGCTTTTTTGAAGTTAAAAACCTTTTGTTATACTTTTTTTTATCCTGCCAAACTGCTGAGTTAACAAACTGTTTTCTGTGCAAAAAGTGTGCACTCATCAGAAAAAAAAAAAAACATTACAATATTTTAACTCGACAGGATATCATCAATATTAAATGGTGGTACTTCAAATTTATTGGCCACGAATGCTAAATTATAAATAGCAGGAAATGTTGCCAAATATGTTCAGAAAGAAGTCTTACATTGAACTTTAACTGTGAAACCTGCTCATCTTCAAACCTTTGCATCACTTTAGTATGTAAATGTACGTCATCTTTATGAAATCTTCATTATGCACCTGTGAATTCTAGGAATTTAGCACCGTCACAATGTTTATGGACACTTTGTTACATTGCAGTGTTATTAAATTGTGTTTAAATGACGTGTGGGAGGATTTCTTTTATGTGTGTTGAAAGCCTGCAGCACAACATCTATGATATATATAATTGCCAGAGGAAGTGTTTCCTCAAAATGCAATGGGAACTTACGGGAAGTGCAGATAAGCATCTGACAAACAATCCCAAAGATCTGTGGGTGGAAAAGCTAGATCATTTCTTATGGATAACCTTCATGCCAAAAAGGTTGAACCTAAAAAAAATGACTGTCAGGACTTGTTCTGGCTGCTTAGTATGTGTGTAAAGCTTCAAGTAAACATTCCACAGATGAAAAGTACTTTCAAATTAATATTGTACATGAGTGTGCATACTAGAAAACCTAATCTGACAGCAGTGGTGTGAAGTAATAAACTACAAATACTCAAACTAATGTAAGTGATAAGTTTTGCTTATGAGTTAGTTTGTTTTCTGTGCTTTTAAGTGCAATTTTCCCTCAACCTTCAGTCATTAAAGGTGCTGTAATGTAAGTTTTTGACTCTCTCATAACAATACCATAATATGTTTGCAGATATTTAAGAAACATGCCAAGTGAACATTCTTGTTTATCTGAAAAACAATGCTAAAGTCAGATATTCTGCTTTGAAAATGTGCATTCCGTGCTGGAACGTCTGTCATTGTTTTGGTCTTATAACCCACCCACTGCCAGTTAAGTCAATTATATTTCAACCCCCCCGAGTTGCCTTGGTGGAAAATCATGCATTTTATTCATTCAGTCAGTCAGGAAGGCTCTCCAAGCTTGCGTCCGTGACTGAAATTCGACCTTTGGTGGACAGTAGCGGACTCCGAAATGAGACGCAAATTCAGAGTTCCACATGAATATTACATAAACATTAGGTGAGCAGGTTAAATTGTAACCTTGTGTCCCAACAACAAGCTACGTGACAAGATTTGCAGTCATAAGCAGTTTAGTGGTTTGCACCAGACACAACATGACAGGCATTTAAATACAGCCATTCAGAAGTACAGAATAGTGCACTTACTGCACTCCAACGAAATGGTAAGGTTTATAATCTAATGAATACATATTAACCCTCTTTAACATTATTAAATGTACCTGCTGAATCACTGATATGTGTTGGTTTGCACTGAGTCACAGTTTTAAAGTTCAATTTCAAACTATTTATTTTTATTTTCAAGATCTGAGGTGAACTATCTGCGGCTGCTTTCAGTATATGGCGATAAATGTCATGTAAAATGGCATTCAAACTCACTTTTTTAAAATTTAACACTGAATAAAGCACATCAGGTGTATCTGCGATGATCATTGTCAGTTTTCTGTTGTTCAGCTGCAAGAAATAGAAGCCGTTTCTAAAATATCAATTTCAGGTGTTGGTTAGGACAAAAATATGCCTTCTATCGTGTACCGTTGCCTTTATTTATAACACAACTTAAATGAGCATTTAGGCTTGATAGTAGGGCTGCACGATTAATCGTATTATTATCACGATAACTATATTTGTGGCCCACGATCAATAATAAAATATATTGTCGGGATTTTACAGTATAAAGACCAAGCCATTATTGTAATGGGTGGAGTTTACCGACTGTACTGCATCACAAGCATGAGGTGACTGTGTCTAGATTGCAAGTGTTTTTTTTTTCGAGAAATGCAATGTTGATCAAGTAGCCTTTGCTCCTGTTCAGTTCAAACTTCTCAAGGTAACACAAAAAAACTCATTAACCACCTTAAAAGCCATCAGAAAGTGGCTGTCGTCAGTGGGCTAATAAGCTCAGGAGAATTCCACTTTATGCATTATTAACATCACTAAACCAGACATTTGTTTTCTACGTTAACCTAATATTCATGGAGATTTAGCAGTTTTTTTTACCAGTCATGTAGACAGAAGACACTGTATCCAATAGTTTCAATGTAATAAAAATAAAAAGTCACTGTGTCCCTGTTCACGAGGGTATTCAGGTTCGTTTTCATCAATCTGATGCAACTTTTATTATTTACAAGAAATGTAATGAAAAGTTTCAGAGCAATTAAACTCACTTTATAAAAAGACTAGCCTATTCTATGCATTAAATAATGAAATAGATAACTAATTTCCTTTATTTCTGCTTAGACCATGCATTTTATTCTGTTTTAGTTGTATTATGTATGTATGCTTTTTTTTAAATAACATTCATCTAACAAATATTTTAGCACATCGAAAGTAATTAAACTACCTGTCTGTTGATTAAAGATTTATGCAAAGGATCAGGAACTGATCGAGTGTGCAAAAAAAATAAAGCTATCATCCAACACATGCATCGCTCTGATGCCACGTTTTCGAGAATAAATTTGCGTCTGAGTGCTGCTTTTAATAGAATAAAATTATTAAAAAGCACATTAAAGGCTATACACAGAAAATAAAACATTCACAAAGGTGTGTCTTATGGAAAAACACCAATTTACGGGCGCTGCTTTTGGTTTTAAAAGAATCAAGCAGATTTAAAAAAAAAAATAGAAAGATGCAGAAGAAAAATGACAGGAATTTTGCAAAAGAAAAAAGATTAAACATATCGGCACTGTTAAAAGAACATTCTACTTTAATATATTCTTTCGACTCCAATACAAAAGCTAAGATTATGAATGACGGAGTGTAAAGCCGCTTCTCCTGCGCTTCAACAGCGTGCACTGCTCTTTATGAATGAGGAGGCGGAGAGAATGCCTTTTTTAAATCGTACATTTTCGTACGACTGACCAAATTCGTACGAATTAGCCACTAAACAGACAAAACGTAAAATACTTACGTTGACTCATGAGATCCGGCTGGATAGTCAGACACACTCCAAGGCGCGACACAAATGTTATTTGCTAGTTTCAGCTCAACACAAGTGTCGTTTTGACGTTTTTAAAATAGCAAATGCATTTGCTCATATGTGCGCTCATAGGCATTCTGGTCTAAAAAAGGAGGTGTGTTAAGGTGCATTGCTGGAGCTTTGCTATTTTGAGAAACTAAAATAGACTGTGCAATAGACCAGCTCAAAGCAGGTATAAAGTCCAGGGCAGAGCGCGTTAGTTGTGCGCCTCGTTTAAACATTGCTTAAAACACACAGGATGTACAGCAATACACAAATATCCTTACAAATAAAAAAGAAAGGATTAAAATATTACAAAAATTATTTTTTTCTATAAATATAAAAAACACCTCTATGCCTTCTTCACCTCGGGGGCTTTTTTCAGTTTTTATAATGTTATTATTATCATTAGTATTATTTATTATATGCATATTTATATCTGTTTTATTAAAAACACACTTAGATTTGCCCACCTGTCAGGTTTTGGACCATATGGGCCATAGGATGTGTGTTTGGATATAACTCAGTTTTTTGACCACACTTCGTTATTACTGTTCATTTATTCGTTTGCTGGAAATTAGAACTGAATTTAGAAATAATTTTGAAACAAATCTTTGTGCTTAAACTAAATTAATTATGTATGCTAATGCATGTCTTCAGTGGAGAGCGTACAACACAGTTTCCTTCTCCACGAAAGGGAGAAAGTGAAAGTAAAAGCCGAATGGAGGAGGCTCATTCTCCTCTTGCTGCAGATGCTGTTTAACTGTTTTCTTAACTGTTTTGAAGTGTTCAGTTTTTCCACTCACAAAGTCTGCCATGAAAATAGCAAATGCGCCATGGAGCAATGCAACTGACTCTTACATGGAATGGGAGATGAGACTCTGATTGGTTTATGCTCAAAACACACCTATAACTCATTAAGAGAATAAGCTCAACCCTGTTAGAGTAGCGCAGAGCGTATTTTTCCATCCTTAAAACAGCAAAAGTGGATTCAGACACGCCCTTAATGCTTAATGCTTTAGACTTTGTACCTAGATCGTTAAAATAGTGCCCTGGGTGTCAAACTTACATACTGCACCTTTAAATTATGTATGTTTTTTTTATCTTGTCTATGGTGATTGGCTAAGTAAAATAATCTCATGATTCCCATCCAAGCAAATTACACAGAAAAATCACATCAGACAGACCGACCTCTTGCTTTATAAATGCAGCAAACAAAATTAATTTTTGTTTGAATTATTTATTTGTGACAAATTGAAGTTAAGTTGATCCCTTGTTTTTTGGTGTAGTAGTGAGGAACTGATTTCAGACGTGGCATGAGGAGAAGAGAAGCCTTGAAAAAGCCTCATCTGACGGCTGGTTTGAATCAAACGATTCGCAAGAGATTCAAAGCAGTGGTTCAGAAAATGCACATGTACAGTTATAGTCAAAATTACTCGCCCTCCTGTGAATTTAGAATTTCCCAAATGATGTTTAATCGAGCAAGGACTTTTTCCATATTATTTCCTATAATTTTTTTTCTTCTGGAGAAAGTCTTATTTGTTTCATTTCGGCTAGAATAAAAGCAGTTTTATTTTTTGAAACCATTTTAAGGTCAATATTAGCTCCCTAAGCAATATTTGTTTTCAGATAGTCTACAGAACAAACCATCCTTATACAATGATTTGCCTAATAATCCTAATGTGCCTAATTAATCTAGTTAAGCCTTTAAATGTCATTTTAAGCTAAATACTATCTTGAAAAATATCTAGTAAAGTATTATTTACTGTCATCATGACCAAGATAAAATAAATCAGTTATTAGAAATGAGTTATTAAAACTATTAT
>CAIGQZ010028196.1:0-10550 GCA_903798205.1 Danio tinwini | reverse complement strand
CAAAACCTTTATTTTTCTTTATTTGCCCATTCATTTACATGACAATGCAATTTTTGGGATAGAAAATTCATAAATTTGAAAAGGGGTTTCAAATTGCAGATTTCATGTCATTTTCATTCTTTCATTCATTTTCTTTTCAGCATAGTCCCTTTATTTAGCTGGGGTTTCCGCAGTGGAACTTATTCACACACATACACTATGGACAATTTTAGCTTACCCAATTCACCAATACCACATCTTTGGAATTGTGGGGGTAACCAGAGCACCCGGAGGAAACCCACACGAACGTGGGGAAAACATGCAAACTCCACACAGATATGCCAACTGACCCAGCTGAGACTCGAACCAGTGACCTTCTTGCTGTGAGGCGAAAGTGCTCCTCACTGCGCCATTACATCACCCCTTTACCATGTCATTTTTACAGGTAAAATAGCTAATTGAAGCCAAAAGCATTAAAATAATAAAATGGCAGCCCAGAGTCATAATATAAACCTGATTGATAATCTATCGAAAAATTGTTTGTCACAAAAATATGGCTCAGAAATGGCTCAGAATGTACTTTTTCAGGACAAACAGCTCATTGAAGCTAAAAGCATTGAAATGGCAGCCCAGAGTCCTGATATAAACCTGACTGAGAATCTATTGAAAAAATGGCTGGAGACAAAATTATGGCTTAGAAACTAAATGTAATTTTTCAGGTAAAGCGTCTAATTAAAGCTGAAAGCATTAAAATAATTAAATAGCAGCCTAGAGTCCTGATATACACTTGACTGAGAATTTATTGAAAAATGGTTGAACACAAAATTTTGGCTCAATAACTAAATGTAATTTTTCAGGTAAAACAGCTCATTGAAGCTGAAAACATTAAAATAATGACATGGCGGCCCAGAGTCCTGATATAAGCCTGACTGAAGATCTATCGAAAAATGGGTGGACACAAAATTATGGCTCAGAAACAAAATCAGTGACCTGTGGGAAAGCTGTTAATTCTGAAACAAATCAAGTGTGTATAAATTGTTCTCTAATTTTGATGTCCGCTGTATAATATAATATAATATAATGTCCTCATTTATGTCACTTTGTATAAAATGTCTGTCAAATAAGTCAATATAAAATGGTCCAGCACATACAGTGTATCCGGAAAGTATTCATAGCGCTTCACTTTTCCCAAATATTTTTGTTACAGCCTTATTCCAAAATGGATTCAATTCATTTGTTGCCTCAAAATTCTACACACAATACCCCATAATAACACTGTGAAAAAGTGTTTTTTTAATTGTTGCAAATTTATTAAAAATAAAAACCTGAAAAATCACATGTACATCAGTATTCGCAGCCTTTGCTCAATACTTTGTTGATGCACCTTTGGCAGCACCACCTCAAGTCTTTTTGAATATGATGCCACAAGCTTGGCACACCTGTCTTTGGGAATTTTTGCTCTTTCCTCTTTGCAGTACCTCTCAAGCTCTATCAGCTTGGATGGGAAGCGACGGTTTACAGCAATTTTCAGATATCTCCAGAGATGTTTATAGGATTTAGGTTGGGGCTTTGGCCTGGCCACTCAAGGACATTTATCGAGTTGTTGTAAAGCCACTTTATTGATATTTTGGCAGTGTGCTTTGAGTCACTGTCCTGCTGGAAGATGAACCGTCACCCCAGTGTGAGGTCAAGAGCACTCTAAAGCAGGCTTTTATTCAGGATGTCTCTGTACATTGCTGCGTTCATCTTTCCCTCTATCCTGACTAGTCTTCCAGCTCCTGTTGCTGAAAAACATGCCCACAGCATGATGCTGCCACCACCATGCTTTACTGTAGGGATGTTAATAGCCTGGTAATGAGCGGTGTCTGCTTTTCTCCAAACGTAATGCCAGTCATTCACTCCAAAGAGTTCAATTTTAGTCTCATCAAACCAGAGAATTTTGTTTCTTATGGTCTGAGAGTCCTTCAGATGCCTTTTGGCAAATTCCATGCAAGGAGTGGCTTCCGTCTGGCCACTCTACCATATAGGCCTGATTGGTGGACTGCTGCACAGATGGTTGTCCTGGATGGATGGTAAGGCCCTTCTCCCCACGATCACTCAGCTTAGATGACCGGCCAGCTCTAGGAAGAGTCCTAGTGGTTCCAAACATCTTCCACTTACAGATGATGGAGGCCACTGTGCTCATTGAAAATTTCAGAGCAGCAGACATTTTTCTGTAACCTTCCCCAGCCTTGTGCCTCGAGACAATCCTGTTTCAGAGGTCTACAGACAATTCCTTTGTCTTCATGCTTGGTTTGTGCTTTGACATGCACTGTCAACCCTGTGACCTTATATAGGCAGGTATACGCCTTTTCAAATCATGTCCAATCAACTGAATTTACCACAGGTGAACTCCAATTAATAAGCTGCTGAAACATCTCAAGAATGATCAGTGGAGACAGAGTGCATGTAGCTCAATTTAGAGCTTCCTGGCAAAGGCTGTGAATACTAATGTACATTTGATTTTTATTTTTAATAAATTTGCAACAATTTCAAAACTATTTTTTCACATTGTCATTATGGGGTATTGTGTGTAGAATTTTAAGAAAATAAATACATTTATTTTATTTTGGAATAAGGCTGTAACAAAAAAATATGGAAAAAGTGAAGCACTATGAAGACTTTCCGGATGCACTGTTTATGTGAGTCATAACCACAATAGCAACAAATGTGCTTTACATTGAAGAATTCTTCAGTTTTCTTTGCAGTTGACTTTGGTGCTGAACTGTTTTGAGAAGCAATCTGAGTTCTTTATCAGCTGTGTATTGTTTGTTTGTGAATGCTGCCGAGGGTTGATGCTCTGGGGGCTGAGCTTTCTTTGTGTGGGTCTCTGAATGGAAGCGTGCACCTTTTGTAATATGTCCATGCCAGCCCACCTGCATATGTGTGTGTGTCTGTGTATGTGTGTGTGTCTGTGTATGTGTGTGTGTGTGTGTGTGTGTGTGTGTGTGTGTGTGTGTGTGTGTGTGTGTGTGTGTGTGTGTGTGTGTGTGTGTGTGTGTGTGTGTGTGTGTGTGTGTGTGTGTGTGTGGCTGTGTCTGTCGGTGTGTGTGTGGTCACGTGATGTCCAGGACAGAGGGCTGTTCAGAAATGCTTGATGAAACGCCAGTGTGGATGTAAATCATTTTCGTTCTAAAATGCCATTTTAAAACTAAGCTGTATCAGTGTAAACGGGGCCTGAGTGTGTATTTTTCATGAGCGGGTTTGCGACGGGGCCAGGGCGGAGAATCAGCGATGCTGGCTCAGCATCATGATGTCTATCGGCCATTGGCCATCAAAGGCAAACGCCTGCAATTTCAACTTACTGTACATCAGTCAAATTGACGAATATTCTTCTTCTTCTTCTTCTTCTTCTTCTTCTTCTTCTTCTTTTTCTTCTTCTTCTTCTTCTTCTTCTTCTTCTTCTTCTTCTTATTATTATTATTATTATTATTATTATTATTATTATTATTATAAACTTTGTATATCTAAAAAACATTTTGAAACCTGATTGGCTTATTAAAAAGAGTTAAAACAACATAAAACTATTTGTTGTCTTGAGTTTTTGTGGTTACATTTTACAGAGTTGATTACAATTAGTCTCCACAGTTAGTTAGTCTTAGGCCCAATCCCAATTCTACCCCTTAGCCCTTCCCCTTACCCCTACCCCTCGTTTTGAGCATTCATGTAAAGGGGTAGTGATGTCCCAATTCTCTTTAGCTTGAAGGCGTACGGCTAAGGGGAAGGGGTATACACCCCTTGGAACGAAGATGTTTCAGGACCACACTCGAAACCAAGTGGTAAAAAAAAATTCCCAGAATGCATCAACTACAGCGACAGTTTCGCTGCACCCGAAAGTAAGTAGAGCCACAAAGTAGTATGTTTTGTCATTATTATTATTTTTTTTACAACAAACAAACACATGTTTTAATATATTCATAACCGCGTTCATGTTTTACCGTCATGCTTTTATAAAAAAAACCCACTAAAATAAAAACCGCTAAATTTTGCGATCTATAATTCCTAATAATAACTCCTGTACAGCAGTCCCACAACATTCTGACACTCAATGACACTCGAATACCCTGTCAGAATAGTCTAGTGGCTGACAATGAGCTTTTTACAGTGTCTGCTATAATGTTAATGTTGTTTCTGGTGTGTTTACATTGATGCATATGGCCATATGTAAATGCGCAGTATACGATCTTATTATTACATTAGATCGTTATGATAACATAATATATGCCTTCAGTGATTTCCTGAAGATAAATACCAAAAAATAACACAACTGGAATAACTACAGCAGTCGCGATCGTCTGATCTCACATGAAGCAAGAGATCGCGATGACGTATGATGATGTGTGCAGGTGTTATAGTGCTGTCCCAATTCTTAGTGGTAAATTTTAAAGCCCTTCCCCTTTACACTCGTTTTTAAGGGCCAAGGGGAAGGTGTACAAAAAATAGAATTGGGATTGGGCCTTAGTCACCCATTTTGTTCAGTAAAAGGATTTCTGCATTAGTCGTTTGCATTAAATACAGTAGGCTTACACTTCCTGTAAATCAGCTCGAAGCTTTAATGCACATTTCGTCAAATGGGTTTTTCAGAAATCTGCAGTGGCCTTGTTATTATAAATCATCATTCATCATCTCACAGTGTACTTACAGAAACGTGGATTCTTTTAACATAAAAGAGTCTATTTTAACAGGGAAAAAAAGGAAAAAAAGACCAGACATGATTAAAGGAGCAGTGGGCTACTTTCGTAAAACATTTTATGGCAGATGTGACAGTGTGTGTAATTGTTATTGCTTCCTGCATAACAGTGTTAAAGTAAAAGGTGATAACATTTTTTTTTCTTCAATTTGATGAAATGACAACTCATCCTTTTGCACTTGACAAATGAGTACTTCAGATGTAGATTTTTTTCTTCCTTTGACGAGATCTCATTAAGAGAACGTCCTAGAACATTAACGTTTTAAAAAATGTGGCATATTAGAAAAAAAAACCCAGCAATGACGTGCTGAAATCCATTAGCAGGAATGTAGATAACTCTATCAATTCTTTAAAAACAGTCACATATTCCAAGATTCCAGGTAGAAACAATTCAATTAAAGTTTGTTTGTATAGCACTTTTTACAGAAATTATTGTTTCGAAGCAGCTTTACAAAAAGGTGCTCATTATTCACTGTAAAAAATATTCTGGATTACACACAAAATGTTGTTTATGAACATATTGAGTATGTAAGTTTGGCACTTAGTGGTTGAACTAGGTATTGCACTTCTGGTTTAAAACACATGCAAGCACAGGTTGCCAGATTGACAACCTGTCAATATAAGCGGGCCTTACTATCAAGCCTAAAAGCTGATTTATATCATTTTGTTAATAAAAGCAACGACACGCAATAGAAATAATATTTTTCATATTAAAAAGATTTTTGTTCTAACCAACATCTAAAATTTATAGAAATTTCATGCAGCTGAACTACAGGATAAACTAACAATGATCACCTCAGGTACACCACACCTGCTTTATTCTGTGTTAAATGCCAATAATGTGAGTTTGAATGCCATTTTACATGACATTTATTCCTATACTACTGAAAGAAACAGCAGATAGTTCACCTTAGATCTTGAAAATACAATAAACGGTTTGAAATTGAACTTTAGAACTGTGACTCAGTGCAAGCAAACACGTATCAGTGATTCAGCATCTACATTTAATAATTTTAAAGTGGTTTAATAAGTATTAATTAAATTGTAAACCTTACCATTTCGTTGGAGTGCAGTGAGTGTTTCTGAATGGCTGTTTTTAAATTTCTGTTGTGTTTCGTCTGGTGCAAACAGCCACATTGCTTATCAATCTGTGTCTAGTCACACAGCGTGCTGTTAGGACATGGGCTTACAATGTAACCTGCTCACCTATTGTTTAATATTAATATTATTTCCTTATTAATAACCACCTCATGTGGAACTCTGAATCTGCATCTCATTTTGGAGTCGTCATTTTGCTACTATCACATTTCAGTCACAGACGCACACGTTGAGCCTTCGTGACTGAATGAATCAAATACGTGTTTTCCATCAAGGCAACGTGAAGTTCTGAAATTTAATTGGCTAAAGTGGCAATGGGTGGGTTAATTGGCCAAAACAAAGACAGCCATTCCAGCATGTATCACATTTTCAAAGCAGAATATCTGACTTAAGCATTGTTTTTCAGATAAATGAATGTTCACTTAGCATGTTACTTAAATATCTGCAAACATATTATAATATTTTTATGCTTTAGAAGAGTCAAAAACTTTTAAGCTTAAAAGTAGTAGTAGTAGTTAAGTTAAACTCAAAGTTTAAAGTTAACTTAATAGTTTTTTTTTTACAAATTTAAATGGATTGAATATAAAACAATTGTCCCCAAAAAAAACTTAAGAATTGTGCTGTTTCAATTCATTTTAAATGAGTAGTTTGAACAAGCAGCAAACATATTTTTTGAATCTTGCATTAAAATCAAATTTTGAAAAAGTTATCAGTTACTATTATATTTAACTAATTAACCAGTAACTAATAACTTTTAACGGTTAAATGTATTATATATAAACATAGTTAAGCTGCCGTTAAATAAAGGTGCACTAAAAAAATGGATTGATTTACATCAATCAATTTACATCAAGACTCTTTTAAAAAAAGGTCATTAGATTTACATTTTTTTTAAGGCAAGTTGTGGTTGTAAAAATTTATATGGGCTGAATTTAAACAAACAAATTAAATGTAGTAATCTTCAGCTTAATTTGTTTATTAAATTCAGTTTGCAACAAGGGCGACTTGGTGGCACAGTAGGTAGTGTTGTCGCCTCACAGCAAGAAGGTCGCTGGTTTGAGCCTCGGCTGGGTCAGTTGGCGTTTCTGTGTGGAGTTTGCATGTTCTCCCTGCGTTTGCGTGGGTTTCCTTTGGGTGCTCCGGTTTCCCCCACAGTCCAAAGACATGTGGTACAAGTGAATTGAGTAGGCTTAATTTGTCCGTAGTGTATGAGTGTGAATGAGTGTGTATGGATGTTTCCCAGAGATGGGTTGCAGCTGGAAGGGCATTCGCCATGTAAAACATGTGCTGGATATGTTGGCGGTTCATTCTGCTGTGGCGACCCCGGATTAATAAAGGGACTAAGCCGAAAAGAAAATGAATGAATGAATGAGTGAGTTTGCAACAATTTGCAATGAACCATTTTTTTCTTCAGTGTGATGTCTGTGTACAAACACTGTTGTATTAATAAAAAATAATAATTCAGATAGTCACGGAAATTGTAAATAATGCTGAATTTCTTGTTTTCCTCTTCAAGAGGGGAATGATTGAATTTCTCAGTAATAGGCCTTTGTTATTGTTCAGATAGCACTGTTTTGTAACCTGACGTGTCCCCTTCAGCGCTCTCGTCGGCTCTGACAAATGCACAATGCCAGAATTGATCCACGTTTGCTCGGCTGGGAAGCGTAATGAAGGGCCGCGAGTGTCAACACAAACACATCGACAGTGTCATTCTCATACTGCGTTCTATTCAAGCAGGACACAAAACATGGCCAGTGACAAGCTTTCTTTTTTTAACTGACAGTGAAAGTGCTGAATGTTGTAGCAAATCACAGCCAATCAGAGCAGAGTGTGGTTAAGTTCTTTTATTTGAATGTTTTCTTGCGCTCTCAGTGCTGAAGCCACTCAAGTGACGGTTAAATTGCCTATTTTTGTGTGGTTTGAGTTGTGAAAGTTTAGGATTTGACACAATGTGGTGTTTATCAATGTCTTAACCTCTCCTAGGCTGTATTTGAGGATTTGTGTACAAGTATAAGCGTTATTTTATTTGTTTATTTTATTTTGGTTGTGTTGACTGTCTCTCACAAGGACACTTATTGTAGCAAAGCAAGTTTTATGCACTCACTGGCCACTTTATTAGGGACATCTGTCCAACTGCTCATTAACGCACATTTCTAATCAGCCAATCACATGGCAGCAATTTAATGCATTCAGGCATGTAGACATGGTCAAGACGATCTGCTGAAACCGAGCATCAGAATGGGGAAGAAAGGTTATTTTAGTGACTTTGAATGTGGCATGGTTATTGGTGCCAGACAAGCTGGTCTGAGTATTTTAGAAACTGCTAATCTACTGGGATTTTCACCCCCAACTATCTCTAGAGTTTACAAAAATGGTCAGGAAAAAATAAAATATCCAGTGAGTGGCAGTTCTGTAGGTGCAAATGCATTGTTGATGCCAGAGGTCAGAGGAGAATTAACAGACTGGTTCAAGCTGATAGAAAAGACAACAGTAACTCAAATAACCACTCGTTACAGCCGAAGTATGCAGAAAAGCATCTCTGAACGCACGTCCAACCTTGAGGCAGATGGGCTACAACAGCTGAAGATCACACCTGGTGCCACTCCTGTCAGCTAAGAACCAGAATCTGAGGCTACAATTCACACAGGCTGACCAAAATTGGACAATAGAAGATTGGAGAAACGTTGCCTGGTCTGATGACTCTCGATTTCTGCTACAACATTTGGATGGTTGGGTCAGAGTTTGGCATCATCAACATGAAAGCATTGATCCATCCTACCTGAGTGACCATGTCCATCTTTTTATGACTACAGTGTACCCATCTTCTGATGGCTACTTTCAGCAGGATAAGTGCGAATCCCATGATTCTACCCTCAGTCACAGCATCTTCAGGCTTTTCCTTTGTTTGTTGTGAATATGTGCTCTCCTGTGGCGAAAATTACGTACTGTGCTTAAGTTTGCCTTTGTCCAGTCTGGCGCCTCTTAAACGAGGAGTCTTCTTCACAAGGGTTGGTTGGTATCAACCAATCCCACAATCCCACAAAATTACATACTGTGCTTAAGATATGTACAGTTATAGGTTATGTACCTATAGTTTTACAATCATATATGCATTGTACCTTATTTTCTGACAGTCTATAGTGCTATGGAACATGTTGGCAACATGTTGATGATACACATGGCAACATTTGGAGCAGTGTGATACAGATACAATATTGTTGCCTATTCTTAGTAGAAAAGTAGCCAATCAACATTGCTTGGTGAAATTACCCAGCAACATTGCTCAAAAAGTTATCCAGTGTATCATCAGCATTTGACCACTTGATCTATTGACTACTTTCAGGATGGTTATATAAGGCATTTTCATGGAAAGAAGCGACCAATACTTTCTTCAATATGTATTATTTTCTGTCTCACAGAAGAAAGATGCAGGTTTAAACTTCATAAGGGTCAGTAAATGATAGCAGAATATGTCCTTTTTTCCACGGTGCCTGTTTTAGACACCTTCATGGTTTTTGGAACATCACTGAAGACTCTACTGTCACTCTCATACCCCTCTGGGTTCATAAAAGCTCTTTATGAATCTTTCATCCCTTAATATTTGATAATGAGAGCCCGTGTGGCTTTGACCTGCGTAATTACTGGCCGGATATTCCAGGCTCCCGAATCTGAATTGCAATCAGCCAGGCCAGTGGCACTGACAGCTCTGGTTAGGAGTGTTTTATGGTGTCGGAGAAGCTCTGGCGCAGATGGCCACTAGGTCGAGGATGAGTCCCCCCCATGGGGAATGGGCACGGGGCAGAGGGCCGGTCATTAGGATGGTCAACAGCTGTTGGCGTCTTGGCATGCTGTCAGGTCGGGCCAACCTTTTGACCCTGGCCATGCAGGGAGCATGCAAATGAGAAACGGCGGCATCACAGCGTCTCCCACATTCAGCTTTCTGTTCCCCTCCCCTTCCTTCTGTTTGGAGATGGGGTCAATGTGGCATAATCACTTACAGGCGGGCAATGTGCACCCCAACAGTGAGCAACACAGGTCACGAAACACAGATGTTGACATCCTTCCCTCTCTTTTCTCGTCGTCACTGCCCTGATTGGCCCTTCAGTGCAGGATATTGTGTGTGAGTTCATTTCTGGGGACTGGTCGGCCATTAATTCATATCTGCGCTCTAATGAGTGAGTTTCAGTAATGGAGAGGCTCGGCATGTTATGATGCGACGGCAGGCACACAACGCAATTATGTCATCATAGATTAGACCGCTGTTCAGCCAATCAATGCCCATGAGCTTGGCCATTTTGGGCTCCCTATAAACAAATAGTGTAGCGCCTGCCACTTCCAATGAACTGCATTAATTGTGAGGCCGGGCCGCCCGTGTGCGCTCGTAGAGAGAGAGAGAGAGAGAGAGAGAGAGAGAGAGAGAGAGAGTATGTCCGTATGTCACTGTATTTTGCAAACCAGGTGTTTGTGTTAGCATTTTAGGTGGAGTAAGGGGGAATAATTGGAATCTGGTTCTTTTTTAGGCAGGCGGTAACAGATGAACAAACCAACGCTGCTTCATTCAGAGAGAGAAAGAGAGATGGATGGATGGATGGATGGATAGACAGATAGATGGATGGATGGATGAATGGATGGATGGATGGATGGATGGATGGATGGATGGTAGGGCTGGACAATAATTCGATATCAATATATATTGCGATAGATTTTTTTCAATAACGGTGATATGATTTTTAAACCCATTTCT
>CAIGQZ010028191.1:0-11233 GCA_903798205.1 Danio tinwini | reverse complement strand
TTCATGTTAGTAAATGCATTAACTAATGAACCTTATTGTAAAGTGTTCCATTTTGACTAGAAACAATATGAAAACTTTGAGTAAGAAAAGCTGCTTTTGCAGTTCAACATATGTTTTTATATTAATAATTTATCTTATTGAGTAATTGAGGGGAAAAACTGAATGCCTGATTATCACATTGTTGAATTTGGTGTTTTTAAGCAAAACCAAAAGATGGTTGATTGCTAAATTGCTAAGTTTTGTTTCATAAACAAATGTAGTTTTGCTCATCTTTTTCCTGATTTTACAGCATTTAAAAATTCCTTTTAGAATTTAATTTAAGTACAAAAAGCATTTAAAACTTAAAATGTTGCACTTAATTTGTGTTGAAATGTTGTTAAATTGTCTTAGGTACTGAAACCAAGAAGCATTTTCTAGACAAGCAACAAATATTTTAAGAAATAATGAGTCTGTCACGGATTGGCCAGGCTCTTCCTGCACTCAATCACAGCGAGCACCATCACCTGAGTTTTAATCACTCACAGCAGCATCCAATCCCCTGGCTCACTATATAAGCACACACCTCACTTCACTCAGTGTCCGGGCTCGTTTATACCAAGCAGACTGAGTGTTCAATCTCCTGGCTAACACTTACGAACTAGCATCCTTGTACATACCGTGTTTCTGTTTACCCCTAGTTGTTCCTGTCTCCCGTGTATCCAGTCAGTGGTGTGTGCTATCCGTCTTCCCCGTTGTGTCTCCTCCATTCTGCCAAGAAAAGGACAGTTATCCATCCAGCTCATTCATCCTCCCAGTCTGGTCACCTGTTTGTGTTCTACGTTGTCCTAATAAACTGTTACATCTTTATCTCACCCAGTCTGTCTGTCTGCTTCATAACAGAGTCAAAAAGAAGTGAGTTTTTTTCTTAAAAGTAAAATAATCTGCCATTAGTGTATGCAAAATAAACTTGTTTAGCGTTTAAATGGATTTATTTTTCTTCCCCCATTGGCAGATTATTTTGCTTGTTTTAAGGAGAAACTCACTTCATTTTGACTCATTATTTCTGAAATCAAGACCACTTTTTGCTTGTCTAGAAAATGCTTCTTGATTTAGAATTTGTATATATTTGGAAGAAACAAGACAAAAACTATGTGTTTTTATATTAATAATCTCACTTATGTATACATAAGTTAACCAACTTATTTAATTATATCTGTAACTATATTTGAGAAAATAAGCTAGTGCCTGATTTTGACATGGTTAAATTTGGTGTTTTTAAGCAAAACCAAATTATGGATTTTTGTGTGTGCAACAATATATTAATAGTTGCAAAATGTTACATGCACAAATGTAGATTTGCAATTTTTTCTCCTCTTATAGCAAATGTAAAATACATTTTAGATTTGCTTTTAAATGCAAAAATCTGTTAAAACGTAAAATTTATCATTTAATTTGTGATGCAACTTTTGAATAATAACACAAATCAAGAAATTATCTTCTTCAATCAAGAAGCATTTTCTAGACAAGTAACCAATAAATATAGTCTTGTTTTCAGAAATGAGTCAAAAATAAGTGAGTTTTACCTTAAAACAAGCAAAATAATCAGACATTTTCTTTCTTTTTGTTTTACAGCATTTAAAAATACATTTTAAAAATTTATTTCAGTTCAAAATCCATTTAAAATGTTAAATTTATCCTATAAAATGTCATTTAATTTGTGTCGAAACAGAATAATACTTTGAATAATAACACAAATTATGAGTTATATCTAAAAGTAATGCTTGAATAGTGTATTTAGGGACATTTTGTCTTGTAAATATTACAAAGACTTCCACTTGCTATTTTTGACTGTCTCCGCCTCCTGAATCATACATTCTCAGAAATAAAGGTACGCGAGCTGTCACTGGGGTGGTACCTTTTTAAAAGGTCCATATTGGTACCTCAAAAGTATATATTATTTTAAGTGGAACACTTTTGTACCCTTTAGGTTCTAATATGTATCCTTGAGGTATTAATATGGACCTTTTAGGTACAAATTTGTACCTTTTGAAAAGGTACCACCCCAGTGACAGCTCGCATACCTTTATTTCTTAGAGTGTACATTCATCTTCAATGAGCATCAAATAATGAAGTCTAATTTTCATCTATTAGTGCATGTACTCTACTGAGTTTAATAAATCAGAATCAGAATCAGAATCAGTTTTATTGCCAAGTGTGCTTCACACACACAAGGAATTTGTTTTGGCAACAGAAGCTTTCAGTGTACATAAAGTGACGAGTGACAACACAAAATTAAATACAAGAAAGAAAAGGCAATAAACATTAAACAGAGATGCAGTCAGTCAAAAAGATCTGGATGTTGAGTTGTATGTACAGATATGCTGTAAATATACAGGTTATAAGGTGCTGTGTACAAGTGCGTATGAGAAAGTATTGCACGTTTATTGCACAGTAGGGGAATATTGAACTGTTCATGAGGTAGATGGCCTGAGGAAAGAAACTTTTCCTGTGTCTATCTGTTTTTGTGCTTGATGCTCTGTAGCGCCGACCAGACGGTAACAGTTCGAACAGGTAGTGTGCTGGGTGTGAGGCGTCCAGAGTGATTTTACGAGCCCTTTTACTCACTCTGGAAGAGTACAGTTCTTGAAGTGTGGGAAGGGTAGTGCCAGTGATTCGTTCAGCAGTCCGGACTATTCGCTGTAGTCTACGGAGGTCGGTTTTGGCAGCTGAGCTGAACCAGACGGTGATTGAAGTGCAGAGGATGGATTGGATGACAGCTGAGTAGAACTGTACGAGCAGCTCCTGTGGCAGGTTGAACTTTCTCAGCTGATGAAGGAAGTACAGTCTCTGCTGGGCTTTCTTTACAATGGAGTCTATGTGAATGTCCCACTTCAGATCCTGAGAGATGGTGGTGCCCAGGAACCTGAATGACTCTACTGCAGCCACAGTGCTGTTCATGATGGTGAGTGGGGGGAGTGCAGGGGGGTTTCTCCTAAAGTCCACTATCATCTCCACTGTTTTGAGCGTGTTCAGCTCCAGGTTGTTGTATCTGCACCATAAAGCCAGCCGCTCCACCTCCTGTCTGTATGCAGACTCGTCACCGTTCCGGATGAGGCCGATAACAGTAGTGTCATCCGCAAACTTCAAGAGCTTAATGGAGGGGTCTTTTGCAGTGCAGTCGTTTGTGTACAGGGAGAAGAGCAGTGGGGAGAGAACACATCCCTGGGGGGCACCAGTGCTGATGGTGCGGCTGTCGGATGTGATTTTGCCCATTCTGACTAGCTGTTGTCTATCTGTCAGAAAGCTGGTGATCCATTGACAGACAGAGCTAGGGACAGACAGCTGGGTCAGTTTGTTCTCGAGCAGTGATGGGACGATGGTGTTAAAGGCAGAACTGAAGTTCACAAACAGTATCCTTGCGTAGTTCCCTGGTTTGTCCAGATGTTCTAGGATATAATGCAGTCCCAAGTCATTGAGTCCTGTGATCTTTGGTTTCTTTGGTATTGGGATGATGGTGGAGCGTTTGAAGCAGGATGGAACTTTGCGCTGTTCCAGTGATCTGTTGAAGATCTGTGTGAAAATGGGAGCCAGTTGGTCTGCACAAGTTTTCAGACAGGCTGGTGAAACACCATCTGGACCTGGTGCTTTTCGTCTCCTCTGTTTACTGAAGATCTGACGCACATTATCTTCACTGATCTGAAGTGCCGGGGTGAAGAAGGAGATGGTTGGAGGTGTTGATGGCTGTTTACTGAGGATCTGATGCCCATTATCCTCACTGATCTGAAGTGCAGGGGGGGAGAGGGAGATGGCTGGAGGTGTTGATGGCTGTGTAGGGAGATGATCCGGGTGGGTGTGAGGTGTCTGGTCAGAGGTGTCAAATCTACAATAGAAGATATTCAGCTCGTTTGCAAGATGTTTGCTGCAGTCGATACTGGAGGATGGCGTTTTATAATTTGTGATGTCTTTCAGGCATTTCCACACTGATGCAGGGTCGTTGGCAGAAAACTGGTTTTGCAGCTTTTTGGCATAGCTTTTCTTGGCCACACCAATCTCCTTTGTCAGTGTGTTCCTGGCCTGATTGTATAAAATCCTGTCCCCGCTCCTGTAGGCATCCTCTTTTTCATGACGAAGCTGTCTAAGTTTTGGTGTAAACCATGGTTTATCATTGTTAAATGATAAGTAGGTCCTGGTAGGGATGCATAACTCCTCACAGAAACTGATGTATGATGTTACAGTCTCTGTGAGCTCGTCTAGGTTGGTGGCTGCAGCTTCAAAAACACTCCAATCAGTGCATTCAAAACAGGCTTGTAAGACCTGCTCTGTGTCGTTGGTCCATCTCTTAACAGTCCTTAATACTGGCTTAGTAGTTTTAAGTTTTTGCCTGTAAGTTGGTATAAGATGAACCAGGCAGTGGTCGGAGAGTCCTAAAGCTGCTCTGGCGACAGAGCGATATGCATCCTTTATTGTGGTGTAGCAATGATCCAAAATGTTATTGTCTCTGGTGGGGCATGTGATGTGCTGTTTGAATTTAGGCAGCTCATGTGTGAGTTTTGCCTGATTAAAGTCACCGAGAATGATAAAAGCAGAGTCCGGGTGTCGTTGTTCAGTCTCTGTGATCAGATCAGACAGCTGTTGTAACGCAGTCCTCACGTGTGCTTGTGGTGGAATGTAAACACAGACGAGAATGAACGAGGAGAACTCCCGCGGTGCATAAAACGGCTTACAGTTAATGAAAAGCGCTTCCACATCAGGACAGCACATCTTCTTTAACACAGTTACATCCGTACACCATCTCCTGTTGATGTAAAAGCATGTCCCACCACCGCGTGTTTTGCCCGTTGACTCCGTATCGCGATCTGCTCTGTACAGCTGAAAGTCCGGTAAGTGTAATGCGCTGTCCGGAATGGCTTCGTTCAGCCAGGTTTCTGTGAAACACAGCGCAGCAGAGTTGTTAAAGTTCTTGTTTTCGCATGAGAGCAGAAGTAGTTCGTCCATTTTGTTAGGAAGCGAGCGGAGATTCGCTAGATGGATGCTAGGCAGCGCTGTTCTGAAGCCGCGCTGTCTCAGCCTGACGAGCGCGCCGGCTCTTTTTCCACGCCGCCGGGTCTTGAATTTCTTCCACAAAGCAGCTGCTCCGCCGATGACAATGTTCCGCAAAACGCCAGAGAAATCAAAATCCAGTTGGTGATTAGTTGGTGTGCACTGCCGAATGTTCAGCAGCTCATCCCTGATATAACTGATCGTGTTTGATAAACATAAAACAGGACAGACTAACAGACAGACTAATACATTTGTAGTTGATAATAAAAAACACATTTAGTGTGTGTCTCTTGTTATAACACTGGTTATAAAAAGGCAGATCAATCTCTAAAGCACTGATAGAAAAGCATGAAACTCTGGAAAGGATTGAGGCGTGTTGTTATTCTTCTCTCATTAATTTGTGTTAAATATTCAGGATTCATCAATAGTAGATTCATTATGTGTCGACTCGGTTATTGTGATATTTCAGTCAATTCACTTCATAAAAACACAAATATGACGAAAGTGCATACAATTGTGTTTTAGACATGCCATCTCATCACAACACGAGTCTGGTGTGAGGTTAGCATCTGCAGCTAAAGCATAAAATGATGGAAAATACCAACTCTGTTACTGATTTAAAGGTTACATTAAACAACAATTAGTAACACAATCAAACGTTCAGCATCACATTTTGCATTATTCTACATTAATAATGGATTCAGTTTAAATTATTAATTTGTCATATATCACTCTAGTTTAAGAAAAATGAACAAAAGAAAAATGCTTGAAATGTACCCGCAACTCTGGAAGATGTCATGAAAACTAACCGGCCACTTTATTAGGTACACCTGTCCAACTATTCATTAATGCAAATATCTAATCAGCCAATCACATGGCAGCAGCTCAATGCATTTAGGCATGTAGACATGGTCAAGACGATCTGCTGCAGGTCAAACTGAGCATCA
This sequence comes from Danio tinwini, assembly GCA_903798205.1. Taxonomy (NCBI): domain Eukaryota; kingdom Metazoa; phylum Chordata; class Actinopteri; order Cypriniformes; family Danionidae; genus Danio; species Danio tinwini. Next base: position 5,267 of record CAIGQZ010028191.1, on the reverse strand, counting down.
AAATGGGAAAGAAAGGGGATTTAAGAGACTTTGAACGTGTCATGGTTGTTGATGCCAGACGGGCTGCTCTGAGTATTTCAGAAATTGCTGATCTACTGGGATTTTCACGCACAACCATCTCTAGGGTTTACAGAGAATGGTCCGACAAAGAGGAAATATCCAGTTAGCGGCAGTTCTGTGGACGCAAATGCCTTGTTGATGCCAGAGGTCAGAGGAGAATGGCCAGACTGGTTCCAGCTGAAAGGCAACAGTAACTCAAATAAGCACTCGTTACAACCGAGGTCTGCAGAAGAGCATCTCTGAACACACAACACGTCTAACCTTGAGGCGGATGGGCTACAGCAGCAGAAGACCACACCGGGTGCCACTCCTGTCAGCTAAGAACAGGAAACTGAGGCTACAATTCACACAGGCTCACCAAAACTGGACAATAGAAGATTGGAGAAACGTTGCCTGGTCTGATGAGTCTCCATTTCTGCTGACACATTCGGATGGTCGGCTCAGAATTTGACCTCAACTTCATGAAAGCATGGATCCATCCTGCCTTGTATCAGCGGTTCAGGCTGGTGGTGGTGGTGTAATGGTGTGGGGGATATTTTCTTGGCACACTTTGGGTCCATTAGTACCAATTGAGCATGGTGTCAACGCCACAGCCTACCTGAGTATTGGTGCTGACCATGTCCATCCCTTTATGACCACAGTGTCTCCATCTTGTGATGGCTACTTACAGCAGGATAACACACCATGTCATAAAGCGCCAATCATCTTAGACTGGTTTCTTGAGCATGACAATGAGTTCACTGTACTCAAATGGCCTCCACAGTCACCAGAGCTCAATCCAATAGAGCACCTTTGGGATGTGGTGGAACGGGAGATTGGCATCATGGATGTGCAGCCGACAAATCTGCAGTGAACTGTGTGATGCTATCATGTCAATATGGAGCAAAATCACTGAGGAATATTTCCAGTACCTTGTTGAATCTCTGCCATGAAGGATTAAGGCAGTTCTGAAGGCAAAAGGGGGTCCAACCTGGAACTAGTAAGGTGTACCTAATAAAGTGGCCAATGAGTGTATATCGTTTTATCATCCTAACTATTTCCTCATAAATAATGTTTTTAACAATATGTTTTTGGGGATGATTTATGAGCTCTGCACACTTGCATTCAGTGTTCAGATGTTTTGCAGTGAGAAACTGCTTATCGATGGAAACAATAAAAACAGTGAGCTGAATGATAATGCAGCAGGTCAAGGTCTGCTCATTGATCTGCATTTTCCACCTGTGCACATGCTGGTGATGATGATATACTGTTACTGTATGCATGACCTCGATGTAAGGTTAAAGGTTAAACAGTAATGCTATCTGAAACAGTGGTGCTATCAAAATTCTGAGAAAACCAACATTTTCCTAAAGCCTTTTATAGAAAAACAAGAAACAACTGATTTAATATCATCCCACTGCTAATTTTACTGACAGCCGTTTCTGTCTTTCAGCACTTTCAGCAAGTCCACATGAAATCTAAATTGACGTTTATGTTGCTTGCTAACAATTTTTCACCGTAAAATGAACAATTAATAAACAAATAAATTAAGAGTTAAACTATTGTTTAAACAAAACAAAAGTTAATCAGTTAATTTGTAATCAAAATCTGACTAAAGACATTTTGGTTCAATTTTTATCCATATTATTTTAGATCTTTAAACCTATTGTGATGCATTGTACACACACACAAACACACACACACACACACACACACACACACACACACACACACACACACACACACACACACACACACACACACACACACACACATTATGATTAATACAGGATAATACTTGGTTTAAAAACACTGTATTTACCAGCAATTACTTGGCAATTACTAGGCATTAAGGTAAGCATGGGTTAAGTTTTCAAATGAATCGAGGTCAAATCTGCTATTATTAATTATATTATCGGTTTATTATTGGGTGTAAGTCAAGAGGATGCACTGGTTCAGAATTGCGCGGCCACGACAACAGTGCGCGCGTTTGGAGAGGCGCGCTCGCGACTCAGCGGACCCTCAACGCATTTCTTCAACTCATATTTTGGGGATCTATAATTCACCAACCAAACATCAAAACAACAAAAAACGCCAACTTTCTTTTGTTAAAATGCCCTTTCTCTGATATATTAGTCCACCATGGATCCTCTGTACATCACTTCGCCAAACTCGAGCGCCGGTAACGGGAGCGCCGGTTCTCCGGTAAACGACACGGAGGTGTTCGAGAACCAGTTCGTGCAGCCGGTCTGGCAGATCGTACTATGGGCTATCGCATACTGCAGTATAGTTCTGGTGTCGGTAGTGGGAAACATCACGGTGATCTGGATCATTCTAGCCCATAAGCGCATGAGGACGGTCACCAACTACTTTCTGGTGAATCTGGCGTTCGCGGAGGCGTCCATGTCCGCCTTTAACACCGTCATTAACTTTATTTACGCGGTGCATAATGAGTGGTACTTCGGGCTGGTTTACTGCAGGTTTCATAACTTCTTCCCAATTGCAGCTGTCTTTGCCAGTATTTACTCTATGACCGCTATAGCTCTGGACAGGTGAGACATTCATCTTCACTTACTATTAATGTGTGTGCATTGTTGGAATAACAAGCCAGTGTCAATAAATAACCAGCAACTCCATGCAAATGTCAACTTTGCCATGAAAAAAATAGCGAAACCCTTTTAAACGTGTGTGTGTGTGTGTGTGTGTGTGTGTAGGCTTGTATTTTACAGGACTGTAAAAATACTCAAAATGTCTGTCAATGTTTACCAAAAAAACAGTAAAGCCAATGAATCATTTTTTCCAGTGTAAATGAATCTGCTGAGAGCAATTCCAGCGTTATGCATGAAAAAAACCCAAATTTACAATATTTACAAATTTACATAATGCACACAAGTGACAGTTTCTGACACATCCACAACGAAGCTTTTTCCTCAGTAATGCAAAAATGTCAAATCAATGTTTGTTCTACACCCTCAGAAAAAAGGTACACGGTGGTACAAATAATGATCCTTAAGGAACAGTTTTGTACCTTTGTAAAAGTTGGTACAAAAAACCTCTTATGATACTGTTCTGCACCTTTTATGGTATAATTGAAATGAAGGTGCACAATTGTTCTCATAAAAAGGGACATAAGTGTTGGACACCTCCTTCTTTATTACAATATCTATAAAATAAATATTACTGGAAAGGCAAACTGATTTATGAATAATGTACATATTAAAACATGAATCATCATTTAAAAGCAAATGTTTAAAGAAACTCATAAACACTAATTATTAAGTTCTATAATACAAAACAACTGGTGAAACTAAACTATAGGTGTTGTAAAGTAAACATTTAAGTCATTTTATAAACATTTGGTAAGCAATTTCTGATAAATACATTTTCATTATTGATTTCTGCACCTTTTGGCGTTTGCTTTCCACTACACACGTGAGCTGGCAAAAGTCCTGAATATGCAAAGTGTTCATGCAGACATTTTACTATTGTAAAGCTAATCAAACATTGTGCACATCTCATTCTATTTCTATTTTAAATGTAAGTAAATTTAACATTTAAGTGATTGTAAAGGTATTGTGTGAAAATTAGAGAAAACTAAAGTTTTATATTGTAGATGGGAGAATGTGTTTCTAACATTTGTGTGAAAAGTTTCATCAGTGATTCTGATTCATTCAGCAAAAAATTCATCAGCGATTCTCTCATATCGTGTCCTTGATTGTTCACACTGTGTGATCGTCACTCGCGTGCACAAGCACCGATTTGCCTGTGATTTCAGGCATTTGCCTGCGATTTCTCAAAATCAGGGCTAAAATCATGCAGTCTGAACTCGGCATAACTGATAAACTAATAAATACTGTAGTATACCTAATTTTTAACATTCTACTTTTACTAATGGAGGAAAATTTACTAATTTTACTGTGGAGGATTGTAGGGTTTAATAATTCAAGTATATTATGCTTCAAAAAACACTACAGTATTTACTGTTTTCATGTCGGTTTATCTATATATGACCCATTGTTGGGGATAAAACCATTAATGCACAATGCCAACATACTACTTTGCATGGCAGAACTTTTATTTTTAACTAAGATTCAGGAGTGCCATAGAGATGCACTTAAAAATAATATAGCAAATGCTTTTTTCACAGCAATGTCATACAAGGATCCACACATTAAAAAATCTACAGTATTTCATAGTAAACTATAGTAAGTTTTACTATAGTATAGCAAATGTGTTTTTTAAATTGTGTTTTAGTATTAGATAGTATAGTTCATTTATTCATTTTCCTTCGGTTAAGTCCATTTATTCATCAGGGCTTGCCACAGCGGAATGAACCGCCAACTATTCCAGCATATATTTTACACAGCGGATGCCCTTCCAGCTGCAATGTAGCACTGGGAAGCATCCATACACACTCATTCACACACACACTATGGTCAATTTAGTTGATCAATTCCCCTATAGCGCATGTGTTTGGACTGTGGGGGAAACCGAAGCACCCGGAGGAAACCAACACCAACACGAGGAGAACATGCAAACTCCACACAGAAACGACAACTGACCCAGCAGGGATTCGAACCAGCAACATTCTTGCTTTGAGGCCACAGTGCTAACCACTGAGCCACTGTGTCCCCGAAGTGTGTTGTACTGTATATATTATAGTATTAACAGTTTTTTGCTTATCTATGCTCCAGTAGCATTAACTAACCGATCAACTGTAATACATGCTGTACATTTACTTTACCTATACTACAGTATTTATTACCAGTTAGTTAATACAACAGTACTCTGATTTTACTTCAGATTTTATTACAAATACTTATAAACTGTGGAGGATTGTAGTGCATTTGCATGTATGAGTGTGTGTGTGTGTGTGAGTGAATGAGTGTGTATGGGTGTTTCCCATTGCTGGGCTGCAGCTGGAAGGGCATCCGCTGTATAATACATATGCCGGATAAGTTGGCGGTTCATTCCACTGTGGTGACCCTTGATGAATAAAGGGACTAAGCCGGAGGAAAATAAATGAAAGCAATACAAGTCAAAATGCTATAGGTCAAATACGGACAAGTGACAATTTTTAACTGAATGGTTGAGTTTGTCCATTATTGACCCGGCATTTCTAGTATCTGACCCAGAATTTTCTAGTGTACACACTAAAAATTAGTTGCTTAAACCCAATCTTGGGTCAAATATGAACGAACAAACAACCATTGGGTTACATTTTTCAA
>CAIGQZ010028169.1:3973-14394 GCA_903798205.1 Danio tinwini | reverse complement strand
GGTCGCCTCTACGGACGCGCCGGCCCTGAACACACGTCGGCCACAACAGGAAATAAAAAAAACTGCAACTGCGTTAATTTTTTTTAACGCATTAAATATTTCTAATTAATCTGGTGCGTTAACGCGCCAATTTTGACACCCCTAATATAAGTATAGTACACTCAAAAAATTATGTATACTGTTTGTTCAAACTACATACCTAAAATGAGCTGAAACAACACAATTCTTGTGGGAGCTTAATCATTTTATGTTCAATCAAAGACTATGGAATACCCAAGATGCGTCACTCGTGTAGTTTTGAATGGGGAAAAGTGTAACGGTCAGCATGGCGAAAGAAGCCCACAGGAGCCAATCGGCGATCCCTATAGACTGAAGAATTTCCAGGGGAGGGGCTCGGACCAGGCATGAGTTTCTGCAGATTGTGTGTGATACGAACATTTAAAAATTAAACTAAAGAGAGACAGCCGTTGTTTCATTTTATTGGTGATTCCTAATATGAAAATAGATTATCAGCTTTGCAAGCAATTTTGGAGAATTTGATGTTTCCCCATTCAGACAGAATGCCTGAGCATACTGCCTGAGAGGCGTTTCAAAGATGGCCGCCGAGTGAAATGACTTGCCATAAAGGGACTTTGGTTCAACCCACCAAAATTTGTAAACACTAACAAGTTAAGTTAATTCCTTAATGTAGTCCGAACACAAATCGATTGTGTGAAACCCAGTATTTTTTACAGGGTATAGTATAGTATTAAGTGCATTTGCCCCCAAACCAACACCGAATTACTCTCATTTACTCCCTTAAAAGTCCTGTGAAGTGCTTTGAAATGTAAAAATTGAAAATTTCAACAGAAACATGAAAACAGGGAGGGCATAGAGTAGCTCCTGCCCTTTAAAAAAAAAAGCCAATAGTTGGCACCAGTGGTGTAGTGGTTAGGTCGTCGACACATGCACTCATGCTCATGGCGACCCGAGTTCAATTCTGCCTCGCGGTCTTATACAGATTCTTCCCCTCTCTCTGTTTCCCATGCTTTATTGTCAATACTCTTTACTGTCCTATGCAATGAAGGTGAAAACCCTGAAAAAATAATTATAAAAAAACAAAAAACAAAACAAAAAAAAACAGCCAATAGGGTTTTGTTTTCTCACAGCTCTGCCAGTGAGAGTGGTTGAGCTCAAGCGCATCAAATGAAATGCGAATGAAAAGTGTCTTGAAGGGGGCGGGGCATGTCAGATACTAGAGAGCATTTGATTGGTCAGAAGATTTGATGATTTGAATGTTTAGATCTTCTAATATTGTATCTGTTTTGGAGCACACTACCTTATATATATAATATAAATATAATATATAATATAAATATATATATATATTTAAGATTAATATACTGATGTTAACATAAAAAACTTTTAATTTCACAGGGACTAAATAGTATTTATCAATTAATTATCATTAAATTAATATTATTAATTTAGTACGATAAATTATAACAAAAGCAACACAATTACATTTTCAAGCAGTAAGGTACTTTATCCAAAAGACAAAAAAAGACAAATAATGTGAGTTTCATGTGAGCCGCTGTGAACGTAAACACCAGATCTGACTCTCACATGGTTCTTAAGTCAAATTTAGACACTTTTCAGGTATTCAGCACTTTACAATTTTGGCAAACTACATATAAAACACACACATCAGATTATATCAGACGCTATTTGTCATATTCTACACTCTCAGAAATAAAGGTACGCAAGTTGTCACTGGGGTGGTACCTTTTCAAAAGGTACAAATTTGTACCTAAAAGGTCCAAATTTATATCTCAAGGGTACATATTGGTCCCTAAAAAGTACAAAAGTGTTCCTCTTAAAATTTGTAGGTACTAATATATACTTCTGAGGTACCAATATGGACCCTTCAAGTGCAAATGTGTAGCTTTTAAAAAGGTACCACCCCAGTGACAGCTCACATACCTTTATTTCTGAGTGTAGAGTACAGTAAAGTATATAGTATTCAAAGGAACTTTTTTAATGGTGTTTGCCCCAAAACCAACACTGAATTACTCTTGTTCACAGTGAATTACATTGAAATGTGCTTTTTTAATTCTATGTTCTTCAAATTTCAACTGAAACCCGAAGACAGGGCAGGATTTATAGTAGTTCTTTCCCTTTTAAAAAACAGCCAATAGGGTTTCGTTTTCTCACAGCTCTTCCAGTTAGAGTGTTGAGCTCAAGTGCATCAAATGAAATGCAAATGAGAAGTGTCTGATAGGGGGCGGGGGATGTCAGATACTAGAGAGCATTTGATTGGTCAGAAGACTTCATGACTTGAATGTTTTGATCTTCTAATAGTGTTTCTGTTTTGGAGCACACTAGCTTATACATATCTTTAAGACTAATAAACTGATGTTAACATCTAAAAAAAACTATTTTAAATTTCACAGGGACTTTAATTCAATTGTATTTGATTTAATTATAATTAAATGATGATTATCTACTGTGTTTAGATACATTATTACAAATGAAATTACATATTTGAACAGTTTTAAGCCCTTTATACAAAATCTAGGCACTCTTCAAACCTTGAAAGCACTAGATTCAAATTCAAGACTTTCCAGCCCCCTGCTTACAGACTCATTGGGTCAGCTAGAAACACAAAAGTGGGAGGAGAGGGAGTCAATATTTACTTCATCTGACGGCACCGGGTCAAGGGTTGCAATGGAAGTGATTACTGAAATTCCAGGAGCGTCTGAGCAGATGAACGGCAAGGCGAGGGCCTTTGTAAGCTCAGACCATCAGATAAGAATTCAGAGCGTCTGTCTGGCCGCCAGGATGATATTGGGCCGGTATTAATGCTCCCTTGAGTAATCACAGTGTAAATGAATCGTCTGCCCTTAGCTACTGGGTTTACGTAGAGATGATGCCAACCATCTGAGGACTTTGAGGACAACACACACACACATGATACACATCATTGAGCATGTAAACATAGACATCACCTATAATAGGCCCGTAGCCAGCCTGGGGAAAGGGGCAATTCTTTTGTCTCAAAAAGTGTACTGTTTTGCAGTTATTCGCCTCATTTTCTATTTAATTGTAAGATTTTAATACTTCTTTCAGTGACATTTTAAGCACTATTTTTTTTAGCTGGATTAGCTTGTCTGATGGTCATCAAAACAATTTTTGATGTAACTAAAATATTTCCTAAAGATTTTTAATGAAGAAATATGAAAAAAAAACTTGTGTTTAAAATACAAAGTTATTTACGGAGACCCGGAAGGGACAAGATGGTGGGGAAAATTACTGGGTGGGAGAAAAAAATAAACAGTGATAGGAAAAGTACATCTTTTTTTAAAGAGTTTGCATTCCCTCGCTAAGATTGCGTTCTCACGAAGGTGTTTTGCGAGGGAATGCAAAGATGTTTTGGGAATGCTCGCTCGTTTTTCCCCAAACACTTCCTGTTCACTTCATACATGTCAACCCTCCCGTTTTTGCAAGTATTCTCCAGTATTTTACCATTCTTTCCCGCCATCATCCTATCATTAAGTATTGAAATTAATTGAAGTACACTGAAATTAATATAAAAATGTCTGCATTCACTTTCTTATCAAAGCTGTGCGTCGATCATCGCCCTTCATATGCAACCTCTGAATCAGCGAATGCATGTATAAGCGCTGACTGATGGACACGCTCCATATGATAAACTGATGCCAGATCAGCTTCTGTAATAATAGTGACATTAAAATGGTTTTTAAAAAAAATTAAGAACTGCTTTTATTCTAGCCGGAAAAAAAACAACAAGATTTTCTCCAGAAGAAAAAAATATAGGAAATACTGTGAAAATTTCCTTGCTCTATTAAACATCATCTGGGAAACATTTAAAAAAGAAATCCCAAGAAAGCTAATGATTTTGACTTCAACTGTATGCTATAAAACTGCAGGTTAACTATGTTTATAAATAATAACTTTAACTGTTAAAATCTATTAGTAATTAGTTACTAGTTAATTATAGTTATTAGTAGGGCCAGATGGAATCTGTGGACATTTTGGTCAAAATCTGTGGATATCTGCAAAATTATTTTGGGAGTATCATAACTAAAACCTTAATATGTGAAATAAAAAATAATACCTTTTTAACTTTTATATAATGTTTAAAATGCAAATCCAATTAGATTCACTTTATTTGGTAAACAAAGCAAGTCTCTCATATAATATATCTACTAAAAGACTGTACAAACTACATTGTACATAAATCAGATGAACATTTTCATATTAGTCAATAATATTACTGTAATAAATTTAAAAACTGAATAAATATAGATTTACACACATTTACTCAAGTAAATAAACAGAATTAATGATGAGCTAAAAATCTGCGGAATTCTGTGGAAAATCTGCAGAATTCTGCTCGCACAGATTCCGTGTGGGCCTAGTTATTAGTAGCTAATAAAGTTATGGTAAATAATAACTATTTGATTTAAAAAAAAAATCAAATCACCTTTTGTAAAGCTGCTTTGAAACGATAATCATTGTGAAGAGCGCTATGCAAACAAACTTAAATTGAACTGAATGTAATGTTTGTGGGGGAAAAAATAAAAGAAGTTCACAGACTTGTATGAAAAGTAAAGGCCAACACTCTGCATGACAGACTGAAACAGGCATTTGTCAGGTTTTGTTGGATGAGTGTGTTACTCTTGTCTGTTGGCGTCTGTCAGAGCTTGTTTTGCAGATTGAACATGCTGAATCCGTGCTTGTCGGGTCAGAGAATGTCTGACACGGAATCTACACATACAGAAATTCACAGATTTTCAAGCCCATTTATCATTCTGTTTATTTACTTACAATTGAAGTCTAAAAAAGTTGCCCTCCTGTGAATTTTTTTTTTCTTTTTCAAATATTTCCCAAATGATGATTAACAGAGCAAGGAAATTTTCACAGTATTACTGATAATATTTTTTTCTTCAGGAGAAAGTCTTACTTGTTTTATTTCAGCTAGATTTAAAGCAGTTTTTCATTTTTTAAAAGCAATTTATGGTCAATGTTATTAGCCCTTTAAGCAATATTTATTTTTGATTGTCTACAGAACAAACTATTGTTATACGATGACTTGTCTAATTACCCTAACTTGCCTAGTTAACCTAGTTAAGCCTTTAAATGTCACTTTAAGCTGAATACTAGTATCTTGAAAATAAAATATTTTTAGAAAATTTTTAGAAATGTGTTGAAAAAAATCTTCTTTCTGTTAAACAGAATATACAAGGAGGCTAATAATTCAGGAGGGCTAATAATTCTGACTTCAAATGTATATATATTAAAGAACCTGTTACCTTATATTAGGCTGCCAGCATGTATGAAATGATTTAAAGCTGAGCGGATGCTATCTGGGCCACTCACTGTGCCGTGCGGAAGCTTCTCTCTTGAGCACGTCTGTAATCAGTCACGTGCGTCAGATCAAGCATGCTGCTTATATTTGACATACTCAAGCCAACTAGTTCTGGCCCGCTGCTCCGACAGCATACATTAATACATTTGCAAGTAAATGAATCAGAGTTTCTGTCGCTCATTTCCTTACTACTGCACATTCCATCCGGACATGCTCTGTCCTGCGTAAACCTAAATCCCTGAAACCCACAGCTTACACTTCAATGTATGCATTGCATCTAAATCAGTCTCAAGTGTAAGTGCCACTCATTAAAAAAACAGGGTTCTGCTCTCTAAGCCAAATACTAATGATCAAAAATGTGAATTAAACTGGAATATCACAGAAAACATTTACAAATAAAGCAGCGTCTTCATCACAATCAGTCAGAGAGCGCAAAATAGTGACTTCCTGATAAACTGGTACCAAATATCAAACAGAAAAATGTAATTTGCTGTGGTAGGAGAAGCAACTGTGACTTTTTTCTTATATAATAAATGATTTGCACCTCAAATGAATGAATGAATGCGGATTTTGGAGGCCTAAGATGCTTTGTGTATGCGCAGACAGATGCTCAAGACAGTTCTGGAGGTAATAATAATATGATAATAAGAATGCTGAACCACTGTGATGACAGACTTTGGCTGAGGGATTTTAGAAAGACCAAAACAACATTTCAGATGTTTTACAATGTGGTCGTTTCAATGGTTTGTCCATTAATGTCGTCCAATTACATATATTTTTATCATCACATGACTTTAGTGATGCACATGAGGAATTATTCAGTAGAATAAACTATTCTAGCATATGTTTTACACAGCGGATGCCCTTCCAACCGCAACCCAGTACGAGGAAACACCTAAACACTCTCATTTAAGCGCACACACTCATACACTACAGCCAATTTAGTTTATTCAATTCACCTATAGCGCATGTCTTTGGACTGTGGGGGAAACTGGAGCACCCGGAGGAAACCCACGCCAACATGGGGAGAACATGCAAACTCCACGCAAAAAAATGCCAACTGGCCCAGCTGGGACTCAAACCAGTGACCTTCTTGCTGTGAGGCGACAGTGCTAACCACCGAGCCACTGTGCTGCCCTAATTTTTTTCAGCGTACAGAAAAAAAATACTTTGACTACTGGGAAGAAATGTAAAAATGGCAAAAAAAAATCCCTGATATTCCATATTTATCCATTTATTCCATGATATGGACAGAAAACATAAAATTCCCTGACTTTCAACATGTGGAATACACATCTTAATATTCCATGATATTGCAGCAATCCCATGACCCTTGGGAACCCAGTAAAAATGACAGATTACAAAAAAAAACAAGTCACAAAGCTAAACTGATGTGTGTGTAATGGCATGTGACACTTTAATATGGCATTTAAATGATGTTTTTTTTCAACGACAGATGCAATGAAGTCATATGTCAGTGAGCCAAAATCAAAGCAATTGCATTTTATTTAATGCCATCAAGCAGTGAATTTCTTTTTCACGCACACGCGTACAGTGCTGTAGCTGCAGGCCTTTCATTTTTGCTTCACAATGCCATCGTTTGTCACCTGCCACCATTGCTTTATTTAAGTTTTAAATGGCACATGTGCTATAAAGAAACTAGGAGTTTCTCTTATGTTCTTCAGTCACAAACCTTTCATTGGAGAACAAACAAAGCAAACAAAACAGATGTGATTTCCATGATCTGGTTGAATAATGTGCATTTTCAGTGCTAAAAGCTACAGAACAAAGCCCATTTTCCCTGATCAAATTAAGAGGTAAAAGGGAAAACACGGAGGCTAAATCCGATAATCCAGGAAAAACATTTTCATGCTAATTCACAGAATGGCCACAGGCTGTAATCTCTCGGACCAGTGACAGAGTCATTAGATATAAATCACTGCATTATCGTGGAGTTTGTACTTCCATAATGCCTGGCATTAATATTGCTAGTATATCTGGCATCACATAAAGTGTTTACGAGGGTATCAGTGTACAGAGCTGCTTTACAAGGGTTTACTGTACAGTTGAGAACGGCAAATAATAATAATAAAAAAAAAATTTATGAATAAAATGTAAAAACAATTTTTTTATATTAATTAAAATAAACAACAAATTTATTTTTTAAATAATAAAATTAATGAATAAACAATAAATACAATTATGATGTATTTTTCTAATTATAAAATAAAGTAGAATAAAACAAAATGAAAAAATAAATAAATGTACAATAAAATAATAAAATATAAATAATAACAAAATCTAAATAAATAAATTAATAAATATAAAACAAAATAAAGTAAAATGAAATTAAATAATACAAAAAATAGTTAATAAAATAAATAAATAAATAAATTAAAATAAAATAATTAAATAAAAGAAAAGAAAAAAGAAAATTAAATAAAGTGAAAAATACTCAGCTGGCACATGGTGAAGGACTGCTTTTTGCTTTTAGTACCAACTAAGCATCATTTCAACGCCACAGCCTACCTAAGTATTGTTGCTGACCATGTCCATCTCTTTATGACCACAGTGTACTCATCTTCTGATGGCTACTTTTAGCAGGATAACGCTCCATCTCATAAAGAGCAAATCATCTCAGACTGGTTTCTTGAACATGACAAAGAGTTCACTGAACTCATATGGCCTCCAAAGTCACCAGATCTCAATCCAATAGAGCACCTTTGGGATGTGGTGGAACAAAATATTTGCATCATGGATGTGCAGCCGACAAATCTGCAGTAACTATCATGTCAATATGGATTAAAATCGCTGAGGAATATTTCCAGTACCTTGTTGAATCTATGCCATGAAGGATTAAGGCAGTTCTGAAGGCAAAAAGGAGTGTAACCCGGTAGAAGTAAGGTGTACCTAATAAAGTGGCCAGTGAGTGTATATATTACACATCTCTAAAGTCTGGATTTAAAGAGATGATTTTGCTAGACAAAATCAGAAAATGTCAAAATAACTAAATGCTAAAGTAAAACTGTCCCCAAAACATAAAATGCAACATAAAAGGCCTGGTATGCAAATTACAATATGTTCAGATGAGCGACTGAAATGCTCTGAAACACCATGTACCTTTGCTTGATTAATGTCCTGCATATTAAGCAAATCCAAGCAAAATTATTGCCGCTTTGCATGAAAGGTGTGTCGCGGTTGCACGTCGCGAAGGCACATGCATGAATAAACACGTGTAGATTACTCTGCGTATGCATTTGTTACTCCGTAATAAGTGATGTGTTTTCTGGTATTTCAGTTTAAGACAAGTAGCAAACATTAAAGAAATAGTTCATGCAAAACGGAAAATTCAGTCATTATTTATTCATCCTTCACTTGTTCCAAACCAGTTTTGAGTTTCTTTCTTCTGTTGAAAACAAAAGAAGATACTTTGAAGAATGTTGGAAACTGGTAACCATTGACTTCCATAGTATTTTTCTTTTTTTTGTTCCTGCGAAGGAAGTCAATGGTTACATGTTTCTAACATTCTTAAAAATATCTTCTTTTTGGTTTAACAGAAGAAAAAAACTCAAACAGGTTTATAACAAGTAAAGTATGAGTAAAAAATGACAGAATATTCAGTCTTGGTTGAACAGTTTTTTTTGAAGATATTTTGAAGAATGCTGGAAACCGGTAACCATTGACTTCTACTGTATTTATTTATTTTTGTTCCTGCAATGGAAGTCAATGGTTACAGGTTTCTAACATTCTTCAAAATATCTTCTTTTTTGCTCAACATAAGAACGAAACTCGAACAGGTTTGTAACAAGTGAAGGATGAGTAAAAAATGACATTTTCTGTTTTCGATGAACAGAAAATTTTAAGCTATTTTGAAGAATGTTGAAAACCGATATCCATTGACATCCCTTGCATTTTTTGTTCCAATTATGGAAGTCAATAAAAACACATTTCTAACATTCTTCAAAATATCTTCTTTTGTGTTTACCCCAAAAAAAAAACTCAAAGGTTTGAAACCACTCGAGGGTGGGTAAAAATGGGCGAACTATGCTTTTAACTTTTACCATTACAACTGTAAAAAGCAGCCCACACACACACACCGTTGTGGTCCTAAAGTTTGGAAATGGCCCCAATGATTCATGCCTAGCAAACTTATCATTCACCGTCCAGCTGTCTTGATACTAGAGGACACAAAAGTCCTGTGGAATTCACGCTGAAGCCTGTGCAAAAATAAAACCATTTCCTTGGCTACAGCGAGCTCACGAAAAGGTGTTACTGTATGTGTGTGTGTGTATGTGTGTGTACAGTGTAAACAGATCCCATTCTCTAAACCCTGAGCCAAAATGTCATGAGAAAAAATAAAGGCATATTAAAGTTCTTGATAAAGCTCAGTTCTTGAATGAATCACACATAAAATAGTAGTTACATGCATTATTTTATTTGTAGCTTTTATTATTTGATTTGCATGACTTGATTTGAAGGCGACACGGTGGCTCAGTGGTTAGCACTGTCACCTCACAGCAAGAAGGTCGCTAGTTCGAGTCCCGGGTGGCTAAGTTGGCATTTCTGCATGTTCTTCCCATGTTGGCTTTGATTTCATCCAAGTGCTCTGGTTTCCCCCACAGTCCAAACACATATGCTGAAATAGTTGGCGGTTCATTCCGCTGTGGCAACCCCTGATGAATAAAGGGACTAAGCCGAAAAGAAAATGAATAAATGAATGAATGAATGAATGAATGAAATTGGGCATACTGTATCTGTGTGAATGAGTGTGTATGGATGTTTCCCAGTACTAGGTTGCAGCTAGAAAGGCATCCGCTGTATAAAAAATATGCTAAAATAGTTAGCGGTTCATTACGCTGTGACAACCCCTCATAAATAAAGGGATTAAGCCAAAGGAAAATTATTGAATGAATGACTTGATTTGATAAACTTGATAATAACTTGACTAATTAAAATTATTTTAATATTATAATATAACATAATATAACATAACATAACATAACATAACATAACATAATATAATATAATATAATATAATATAATATAATAT
>CAIGQZ010028157.1:6453-19474 GCA_903798205.1 Danio tinwini | reverse complement strand
CATGCATATCTTTGCATAGCAGTGTCCTATTGACTTGGGGGTTGGCTTATTTGACTTAGGCAACCAACCACACCCAATTTCACTCTGTAACCACGCCCATGGCAACTAAACAGAGTACCCTAGCAACCATTTATCAACAGCTATATCTCAGCATCAGAACATCGTAGAGACATGGGGGTTGGCTCATTTTACTTAGGCAACCAACCACACCCAACTTCACTCTGTAACCACGCCCATGGCAACAAAACAGAGTACCCTAGCAACCATTTATCAACAGCTATATCTCAGCATCAGAACATCGTAGAGACATGGGATTTGGCTCATTTGACTTAGGCAACCAACCACACCCAACATCACTCTGTAACCACGCCCATGGCAACAAAACAGTACCCTAGCAACCATTTATCAACAGCTATATCTCAGCATCAGAACATCGTAGAGACATGGGGATTGGCTCGTTTGGCTCATGCTAGCAAACGGAACTTCCTGTATTGCACACATGCTAGCAGTGACTAGCTACATGCTAATATTGACTAGCCAAGTGCTGTAACTTGCTAGAAATGCTTACTAAGTATAAAAAAATGACCAAGCATGTATGTGAGGCTTGCCTAGTAACAACCTAGGGTACCCTAGCAACTGCCTAGCAACCACCCAAATTACCCTAGCAACCGCCTAGCAACGGCCTAGTAATGCCTCAGTAAGTGCCTAGCGACCACTCAGGACACCCTATCACCGCCCTAAACTGCCTAGTAACCACTCAGAACACCCTAGCAACCGATTAGCAACCGCATGAACACATATTTGTCCATTTCTTACCACTCCATTGCTTTTGCCCAGTTCAGTGATTCATTTTACCCCATCGATTTGCCACGCAAACCCCATTCACATTTTCTTTAGGAAATGTACAATTCTAGTTATTATTATTATTGACACCTTAATGTTTTCTTTGATTGTTTAGTATTTACGCTTTACCATTGCACACACTTTGTAACATTTTATTTATCAAGTTTAAGAGTCTCTTTAAGACTTATGTTTATTTTATTATAAACAGATTAGATATTTTGGTTAATTTTTTTTTTTTGACTAATCAAAACTATTTGCCTTAGTAATGTCGGTCAATTAAAATAAAGTGGTTAAAAATCATAATATTTCTAAATGTATTGTTAAAAAATTATTTAATAATTGATGCAGAATTATATGAAACATGATATCATGATACTATTTTTTGCAATATCACCCAGCCCTACTTTGAATGTGGTATTTTTGTTAGTGCCAGACGGGCTAGTCTAAATATTTCAGAAACTGCTGATCTACTGGGATTTTCATGCACAACAATCTCTAGGGTTTACAGAGAATAGTCCGAAAAAAAAAAGAAAATATCCAGTATCCAAAATATCCAGAAAATATCCCAAAGCATGCACATATGAGATATAAACACAACCTGGAATGACAAGAGACCCGAAATGTCACATTTCTACCAGCTCTAAAAATAATAATACAGCCTCAGTGCCACATAGCTGAGCCATACCCTTACATACTCACTTGGGAAACTGGGTGGACCTAAATGACCTTTGCAGTCAACTGAAACCCAGAGCACTCCAAGATTCAACAAGGCATGTTGTGAGTAGCTCTAGTGTCAATACTGGCCCTGCCAAACATCCTCACCATAACTTTGGCCAACCTTCACACAGCATGCCGAGTTCCGAGATTTGAGCATTGGAATTGTTTGCCAGTGTTTTGCTGTTTATGATGCCCTGGGGCGATTGTTTTGAGAGTCATAAACTAATGCAAATTTAATTCGAAGTCAACCAATTAAAGAAGTATTAGGGCTCGTGCTAACCTTTCGTCACCTTTTGCCAGCGCTTTCGAGAGGGAATGTAGATTCTTGGCGTTTTGTCGAACTTTCCCTATTTCCTTTTTAGTGTGATACACGCAAGATATCCATGATGCTGTTCGCTTTAACCCTACATGACTAAGACCAAAGCTATGCTATTGCTCACAGATCATTTTCCTCTTGTTCAACTGCTGGAGATACGGATGCAGTACAAATCACTAAATGTGTGTATGTTGAATGTTGTTTTAGATAAATGGCTGCCAACTTAATTATTATAATAAGCTGTAAATGTTTATGGGAAGCTCAGAATCCTGGCCCTGGAGAAAAAAAGGGTTGTTTTTATGTTTTTAAATGTCGTGGTAATCATTTAGCTTAACCCACAATTGTGGGATGGTATAAAAATAAGACAATATCAACTTGAAGTTATGTCAACAATACCACCAATATATTGCTGCTTAAAAACTAAACTAAACTGATGAAAAGTGACAATAAATACACTCACCGGTCACTTCATTAGGTGCACTTTACTAGTACCGGGTTGCACCCACTTTTGCCTTCAGAACTGCTTTAATTCTTTGTGGCATAGATTCAAAAAGGTACTGGAAATATTTATCAGAGATTTTGCTCCATATTGACATGATGGCATCAAGCAGTGGCTGCAGATTTGTCGGCTGCACATCCATGATGCAAATCTCCCGTTCCACATCCCAAAGGTGCTCTATTGGAATGAGATCTGCTGACTGTGGAGGCCATTTGACTACAGTGAACTCATTGTCATGTTCAAGAAACCAGTCTGAGATTATTCGCGCTTTATGACATGGCACGTTGTTCAGAAGATGGGTACACTGTGGTCATAAAGGGATGGACATGGTCAGCAACAATACTCAGGTAGGCTGTGGCATTGACACGATGCTCAATTGGTACTAATGGGCCAAAAGTGTGCCAAGAAAATATCCTCAACACCATTACACCATCACCACAAGCCTGAACCGTTGATACAAGGCAAGATGTATCCATGCTTTCATGTTGTTGATGCCAAATTCTGACCATACCATCCGAATGTTGCAGCAGAAATCGAGACTCTTCAGACCAGGCAACATTTTCCCAATCTTCTACTATGCAATTTTGATGAGCCTGTGCAAATTGTAACCTCAGTTTCCTGTTCTTAGCTGACAGGAGTGGCACCCAGTGTGGTCTTCTGCTGCTGTAGCCCATCTGCCTCAAGGTTGGACGTGTTGTGCATTCAGAGATGTTCTTCTGCAGACCTTGGTTGTAGCGAGTGGTTATTTGAGGTACTGTTGCCTTTCTAACAGCTCAAACCAGTCTGGCCATTCTCCACTGATCTCTGACATCAACAAGGCATTTGCACCCAAAGAACTGCCGCTCACTGGATATTTTGTCTGTTTCGGACCATTCTCTTTAAACCCTAAAGAAGGTTGTGTGTGAAAATCCCAGTAGACCAGCAGTTTCTAAAATACTCAGACCAGCCAGTCTGGCACCAACAACCATGCCACATTCAAAGTCACTTAAATCACCTTTTTCCCATTCTGATGCTCGATTTGAACTGCAGCAGATCGTCTTGACCATGTCTACATGCCTAAATGCATTGAGTTGCTGCCATGTGATTGGTTGATTACAATTTTGCGTTAACGAGCAGTTGGACAGGTGTACCTGATAAAGTAACTGGTGAGTGTATTTCGGCTGTGATAATGCAAAATAGCAAACAGAAATCAATTAAAACTTATTAAAGGCGACCTAT
The DNA here is from genome assembly GCA_903798205.1 of Danio tinwini. NCBI lineage: Eukaryota > Metazoa > Chordata > Actinopteri > Cypriniformes > Danionidae > Danio > Danio tinwini. The sequence continues at coordinate 15,881 of CAIGQZ010028157.1, read as the reverse complement.
TATGCAAAAATCACTTTGATAAGGGGTGTAAACACAGTTGTGTGCAAACAGTGTGTGAATAAAAAATAATAATATTATTATAATTGAATAATTATTATAATAAAAAATCTGTAGAAAACATCTATAGAAACACTTTGATTGACATTCTTTCTCTATACATGTCATTAGTAAGGGAAAGCCCCATCATTACAGACAATCTCCCCCTCATTAGCATAAACAACCCTGAATGAGAAGCAGCCCTCTGCCATTAGAGTTTTGAATCTGCTGCTCTAGGCGTTTGTAGCTCCGCCCCTTTTGAAAAGAGGGCTAGGAACACAATCTCTTTTGAATTAAAGGTGACAGTCAAAGTCTAAAAGAGGCAGTTTCAAAGAGTCATACAACATTATTTGTGGGGTATTTTGAGCTGAAATTTCACATACACACTCTAGGGACATCAGTGACTTATTTTACATGTTGTAATAATGGGTATAAAAGATCTCCTTTTAAATTGGCAATATTTAATCACATTGCCATTTAAGCATTAAATCATGCAATCCTTTGTTAGTAGGCTTATTTTTGTTTGCATGACCACAATGTTGTTACAAAAAACTATTAATTATTATTATTATTATTATTATATGTTAAAAAAGGTTATCATAAGCTTGGATATCATACTGAATCTGAACTACTTATGATTGAAAATGAATTGGATATGAATGTGTTCAACTATCTAGCACTGAAGCTGTTATTACTTTTAGACCTGATATAAGGCAAGGCAAGGCAAGTTTATTTATATAGCACATTTCATACACAGTGGCAATTCAAAGTGCCTTACATAAACAGGAATAAAAGAGACAAGTATAAGAAAATAAAAAACTGATTAAAAACAGATTAAAATGTGTTAAAAGAATAAAATAGAAAAGAAAGACACAATAGTGCGGTCTGTCGGATGTAGCACAGTGCACAGCTAAACAGATGTGTTTTCAGTCTGGATTTAAATGTGTCTAATGTTGGAGCACATCTGATCATTTCTGGAAGCTGATTCCAGCAGTGAGGGGCGTAGTAGCTGAAGGCCGATTCACCCTGCTTTGACTGAACTCTTGGAATTTCTAGTTTATATGATCCTAAAGATCTAAGTGATCCGTTAGGTTTGTATTCAGTCAGCATATCTGTAATATATTGAGGTTCTAGGTCATTTAGTGATTTATAGACAAGTAACAGTAGTTTAAAATCTATTCTGAATGTAACTGGGAGCCAGTGTAGAGACCTGAGGACAGGTGTGATGTGCTCTGATTTTCTGGTTCTGGTCAGAATCCTGGCCACAGCATTCTAGATGAGCTGCAACTGTCTGACTGTCTTTTTGGAAGGGCCCGTGAGGAGTTCATTACAGAAAATTCACTCTGCTGCTGATAAAATCATGAACAAGTTTCTCTAAGTCTTTACTTGAAGCAAAGCATCTGATTCTTGCAATGTTTTTGAGATGATAGTATGCTGATTTACTAACTGCTTTGACATGACTACTGAAATTCAGATCTGACTCCAGAGTCACACCAAGATTCTTGATCTTATTTTTTGTTGTTTGAACCCTAGAGCCAAGGTACGCATTCACCTTGAGAACCTCATCTCTGTTCCCAAACGCAATGACTTCAGTTTTCTCTTTGTTTAACCAAAGAAAGTTTTGGGACATCCAACTGTTCATTTCATCAATGCATTGGCAGAGGGTGTAAATAGGGTTGTAGTCATTAGGTAGTAAGGCTAAGTAGATCTGAGTGTCATCAGCATAGCTGTGGTAGGAGATTTGGTTCTTTCTCATTATTTGGCTCAGAGGGAGCATATAAAGGTTGAATATAAACATGGCATTTTGGGCCTCTAGTCCTTCCACATTAGATAGAGGTTGTGTTCATAGAGCAGTTAATCTATGTGCATCCTTTGGGACCTTTTTTATCAACCTTACTTTTTATTATCATTATTTTGGCTGTGTTAATGCAAAGCAAACGTTTTGCCGAAAGGCGTATTTTTTATTGAAAATGTTATATTTCACTCACATTTCCTTTCATAAATCAGTTTTACACTGGGTATGAAAATTAGTTATACTCACGACAGAAATATCCCCACTGAAACCTATTAAAATGGCAATATTTAATCCTAGTGCCATTCAAGCGTTAAATCATGCAATCCTTTGATAATAGGCTTGTGTTTTGTTTTGTATGGCCTCAAAATTGTAACAAATAATAATAATAATTATTATAATTATTATAAAATGTTGAAAATGTTATCATAAGCTTGGATATTGTACTAAATTAGACATTTTTACTAATTTAAATTACTTTTATCATTGAAAATTTATTAGATATTATTGTATTTTTGAAGGGACCCCGTATTAATAAAGGGACTAAGCCGAAAGAAAAAGAATGAATGAATGTATTTTTCAAGGGCAGCATGGTGATGCAGTGGGCAGCACAATCGCCTCACAGCAAGAAGGTCACTGGTTTGAGCCCCGGCTGGGTCAGTTGGCGTTTCTGTGTGGAGTTTGCATGTCCTCCCTGCGTTCGCGTGGGATTACACCCGGTGCTCCGGTTTCCCCCACAAGTCCAAAGACATGCTATATAGGTGAATAGGGTAAGCTAAAATTGGTAAGCTGAAAGGGCATCCGCTGCGTAAAACATATGCTGGATAAGTTGGTGGTTCATTCCACTGTGGTGACCCCTGATTAATAAAGGGACTAAGCCGAAAAGAAAATGAATGAATGATGCGCAAAAAGAAAGGCCCACCTCTAGCTCAAGTTGCAAGTGCATCAACTCAGCCTTTAAACTAAGCCATACTGCAGTAGTAAGCTGAATGATTTATAGCTAGGCTGATAAATTGTTGAGCGTTTCATTAGCCACACGCCTCTCAACAGCACTTAACTGACACCTCGTGCATTACATGCGCTTTCACAAATAGGCCTGTTATGCTACGCAATTAGCACCGAGTGAGTGTTGCATGGCTTCAGGCAGATCTGCCGGTCTCTCAGAGCCTCTTAAAACCCCGCACAGCCTTCGTCCGCTTGTTATTGTGTTACCAAATACATGAAAGATATGAGGTCAGCGCTGCGTGTTGTGTACAGGCCCGTCACTGTTGCCAAGCAAAACACACGCCACCGTTTAGTCCAAGCTGTGCGACGCACACAAAATCACACTGCTTTTCAGCATCTCGCCTTTCAGCACCGAACTCTGTTAATTGATTCTCTGTAGAGTAACTGTGCGATATACAATTTCGTGAAGTAATTGGTGGTGCTGGAGTGGCTGTTTGGCAGTCCGACATGCTTTGAGGGAAAAATTGGAGTGCAAGTGCGAGAGAAAAATATTTTATGTGCTGAAATGCTCTAATCATTGTGTTGAAAATTAACCGGTGCAACTGGAAAACATTAAAACGGCTGTTGGCTGTGTATGTATTTTCGATCGAAATGCACCGATGGCAGGTTAGTGTCTTTCTCAGATGTATTTGTGAGCTGGTTTTTATTACGGAGGGCGTTTATGGCATGTCTTTCCACCTTAACATGACAGGCTGAGAGCCAGGAAACTTTGAACAAACGCATCCATTGCTTTGTTTCTTACTCAATCAGTGTGAATGGCAGCATGTGGGAGGCTTTAGCAGCTTCACACATTGCAGCTCTATCAATGCTATCACACAGCAATTTAGAACTGCTTGATTTAGCAGCTAATTCATATGAAGACAATCACATTCGTACAATTTAAGTCGAAGTCACACTAGAGTTTGAGCTTGCGAAATTCTGTCGTACGGCGCTGCGAAAAGGGGCGGGATTAAACAAGATGAATAGACATTAAAAAAAGCGAGCGATTGCTCCATGTTTTAAATTTCTGTTCAGAGAGGTCATGTTTTGATCCTGGATTGGTCTCACACAGTCAAGTGATGCGATTTCGCAGGTCAGAGTTCACCAAGCTTGAACTTTGCACCGCAGCAACCTGCGAAACTCTGACGCATGAGGGGTCTGGCTGCAGACTCGGTGCAGATGCAATCTAAGCTGCATGCAATGCTTTTTAATGGGCTCACCTAACCACACCTCTAACCCTACCCCTCACAGTGATGTCACAAGCTCCATTGAGTGCATCATGTCTGGCATTGCATCGGTGAGAGATGCAATCTTAGCTTGCATCGTAAAGGGTGCATCTGAAAATGGTGAAATCCGGATTGCTACTCGTCTTCTTTTAATAAAGACGCGGTTGATTGTTCTGTCTCAACGGATTTGGTAAGTATGTGATCAGTGTGCTTTGTTCATGTTTTAGTCAGAGGTTAAGTTATTTAGTATCATCAGCAGTACTCTTTTAGTTTTTAAAGACATACCTTAGTCAAAATGATTTAGTTAGTAAGTTTACAGTACGTTAATATCATTACAATATTATGGACTGAAAGATCCGCTGTAAATGCTGCTGTCTGAATGTTAACATGTAAACACCTTAATCAAATTATTACCATCGTGTAGGATTTTTGCCACACTTTGTAACAGGATAGTTTATTCCAGTGGTGTTCAAACTCGGTGCTAAAGGGCTGGTGTCCTTCATATTTTAGTTCCAACCCCAATTAAACACACCTGAACCAGCTAATCAAGGTATACTAGACATCCAGGCAGGAGTGTTGGAGGAAGTTGGAACTAAACTATGCAGGACACCGGTCCTCCAGGAACGAGTTTGGACATCCCTGGTCTATACACACATGGCTGTTTGACTTTATTATCTGCACCTACCGAGTCTTTGCATCTAAGTTACTGAGAAAAGTGGAGTTAAAGTCGACAAATTAAAAGCGAATCTCTGGAGGAAATGTGAATAGCGTGGTGACGCAATGACATTAATCGATTTGTGTGCTATAACATGTAAAACAGGACCATAAAAGGAACATCCAAAAAGCAACTCATTTAAACATCTTAATCATATTATTGTTTTATTCAGATTAAGGCAAATATCTTGATGATTGATGTCCATGTAAACGTAGTCACTGTCTATCTCCCCTGTGCCTGTGTTGCTGCTGTGAAAATCAGCGCGTGCACGTAATGAAAGTCCCTTTTCCTCTTTCGCCACTCGCCACTCCCACCTAAACAAAGCTGGACTCACCCACTTTCCTTTTTAATGCAACTGAATTTGTACGATTGTATTCAATTCACCTATAGCACATGTGTTTGGACTGTGGGGAAAACTGGAGCACCCAGTGGAAACCCATGCCAACATGGGGAGAAAATGCAAACTCCACACAGAAATGCCAACTGACACAGCCAGAGCTCGAAACAGCAACCTTCTTGTTGTGAGGCGACAGTGCTAACCAGAGACGCTGTGCTACACAAATACTATAATATATATATATATATAGTATCAAAGGATTTGGGTGCAATATTTTGACAAACTGAACTTATTAAGTGGTAAAAAATATATGTATGATATTAGCCGAATATTTCACTTACTGGTCTGGAAATGATAAGAACAAACAGATTTTTGCTCTGGAAATCCTGCTTCAGTTGGGTCAACACCTTTTGTTCCTCAGAGAATTTTCCCCTCGCCTCTGTTTTGGCAGTCTATAGTAATATTCTAGTAATTAACTGATTAGTACAGCATAACACATGATAAAAATGTTCATTTTTGTCAGCAATAATCACCATACCATCAAGTTTTGGTCAGTTGAGTGACATTGTTTACGTTCTGCTCTCTAATATGTCTGGTTCATGACACACTGTGAAAACACTCTATTACTGACTTATATTATTCTTTGAAGAGCATCCCATATCAATCTACCACAGGTTTGCAAGCATGAACAACAACTGTATGGTGGCATTTTTTTGTAAACTGTGAAATTGAGAGATTTTTCAACTTCTTTCCTAACAAAAAATGTACCTTGGCAACCATCGTTTCCAGCAAAATACCACAGGTGCAGTTATAGTTTCTACAATAAAACTGTGGTTACTGTATTAGTCACTACTGTCATAGAAAAATAAATGAAACAATGACAGAACTTCTTTGAAAGCATCTAACTTGGTTTACAGAATATTCTTTGTTCATTTATTTAGGTTTCATGGTGGTAACAGTAATTGCCTGCTCACTATGGTATTTTAGCAAAACAGTGGTTACCATGGTGAGTTTTTGTGGAAAGAGGTATTTTAGTTGAAGTGCCGAGCACAAAGGCAAATATATATATATATAACGAGCAGTTGGACAGGTACATATACACTCACCGGCCACTTTATGAGGTACACCTGTCCAATTGCTCATTAACGCAAATTTCTAATCAGCCAATCACGTCAGCAACTCAACTAAGTGATTTAAGCTGGTCTGAGTATTTTAGAAACTGCTGATCTACTGGGATTTTCACGCAAAACCATCTCTAGGATTTACAGAGAATGATCTGAAAAAGAGAAAATATCCAGTGAGCGGCAGTTATGTGGGCTCAAATGTCTTGTTGGTGCCAGAGGACAGAGGAGAATGGCCAGACTGGTTGGAGCTGATAGAAGAGCAACAGTAGCTCAAATAACCACTCAATACAACAGAGGTCTGCAGAAGAGCATCTCTGAACGCACAACACGTCCAACCTTGAGGCGGATGGGCTACAGCAGCAGAAGTCCACACCGGGTGCCACTCCTGTCAGCTAAGAACAGGAAACTGAGGCTACAATTCACACAGGCATACTAAAATTAGACAATAGACAATTGAAAAATGTTGCCTGGTCTGACGAGTCTCGATTTCTGCTGTGATATTTGTATGGTAGGGTCAGAAATTTATGTCAACAACATGAAGGCATGGATCCATCCTGTCTTGTATCAACGGTTCAGGCTGGTGATGGTGGTGTAATGGGGGATATTTTCTGGACCCATTAGTACCAATTGAGCATTGTGTCAATGCCACAGCCTACCTGAGTATTGTTGCTGACCATGTCCATCCCTTTATGACCACAGTATACCCATCTTCTGATGGCTACTTCCAGCAGGATAACGCACCATGTCATAAAGCGCAAATCATCTCAGACTGATTTCTTGAACATGACAATGAGTTTACTGTACTCAAATGGCCTCCACAGTCACCAGAGCTCAATCCAATAGAGCAGCTTTGGGATGTAGTGGAACGAGAGATTCGCATCATGGATGTGCAGCTGACAAATCTGCAGCAACTGCGTGATGCTATCATGTCAATATGGACCAAAATCTCGGAGGAATATTTCCAGTACCTTGTTGAATCTATACCACGAAGAATTAAGGCAGATCTGAAGGAATATTTCTGAAATATTCTGAAATATTTAGATTCCAAAATCTATATTTTGTGGCCACTCATTTTCCTAAGCGGTATAATGTATTTCCTGCCAGTTGTAATCAAAAAATAAATCCGTTGAACAGTGATATATGATACGTGGTCCTAATCAATAATTATTCCACTAATAATAACTGGACAGATGTACATTATCTCATATATACTGGTGTAGAAACTTGAATTAATTACTGAATTTCACAAATGATTACAAAGGAACAGCAAACATCAAATGTGAAATTTTAAAATGCACAGACTAAATAGTGTTTCCTTGTAAAGCATGCATCAATAATCCTGGTTTATCTTTGATTTATTAGGGGGAAAAAAATTACAGTGCAGGTTGTGAAAAAAATAATTAAGCAATCCCTCTCATTTTCACGCATCTGTTTACAGTTTGCAGACACACTGAGGTTTGGCTGTGGGCATCTGAGTTGCACTCTGCTCCCCGTGTCGCTGTAGGAGGCCGACGCTGCTCACTGGCTCCTTGTTTAGTTGCGATTTTATTACCGCTGCCTGTTTTTCATTGAGTGTCCCATCTGACTCTTTACAGTGGCAGCAAACAGCTCCCAAATGCAACACTAACGTTGCGCCAATGTAGGACAATGCCCTTCCAGAGGAGAAGACATCAAGCAGGGTCTATAACACGAGGGCTTGAGCTACTCAATACCCCCCTTTAAGTACCAGATCCCCATTTCATACCCTGAATGGTAATTTAAACTCCAAAACAAGAGCGCAGTCCCTTCTAAATAGGCTACTAACAATATGCCGTGTTATTTTAATGGCTCAGTTAAACCTTCAGGCAACTCGCGGTTACTTCTTTTCTCACGTGGTTGCGTAGCAAATGCCCGTATTTTTTGCTCTACCCACTTCTGTAACTCTTACCCAAGCCCTATAAACCACAAGGAGACTTCTTTCTCATCTAATAGCACTTCTGATAATAAAACGGCACACTTGAGTAAACGCCACACCGGTGTAGTAAAGTTCAACTAGTGAGTGATGTCAGACAGGGTTCGGGGGCCGAAAAAAAGAGCTCGTAAAATGAGCACAGCCGTTCTCTCTGTGGAGAATGACAGAAAGATGTCTGACTGTCCTGCCATCCAGAAGCAGAGATCCAGTGTAAACCCCGCTGACCAGAACAGAGAGAGCCTTTCAAAAGGGCAGCGGCAATAAATTGTGGCTTTTGACACTTTGTTTTCTTTGCTTTGTTTGTTCAAAAACCATCTCCAGAAAAATAAAAAGGTCTTTTTGAGGATGTTTTGCTTACCAGGGAGAAACTCTGCCAACTATTGAGCACAGCGCAAACCAACCAAATCCTACTAACTAGGTTTTCTGTTTGTCCATGCACAGCTCACCACCATGATGCAAGGGTGCTGTAGGACTGCCAGAGCATTGCAGTGTGGTTACTAAGATGTTCTGATGGAGTTTTAGCATGTTGTTATGTGCTTATCAGGGTCTTCCGGGAGTGCTATATAATGCCATGTGGTGGCTAGGGTCTTCTGAGAGTGCTATAGAATGCTATGCAGTTGCTATGGTCTTCTGAGAGTGGAATAGAATGCTATGCTGTTGTTAGGGTGTACTGAGAGTTCTATAGAGTGCTATGTGGTTGCTATGGTCTTTTGAGAGTGCTAAAGAATGCTATGTGGTTGCTACGGTCCTCTGAGAGTGCTATAGAATGTTATGCGGTTGTTAGGGTCTTCTGAGGGTGCTATAGAATGTTATGCAGTTGTTAGGGTCTTCTAAGAGGGCTATAGAATGCTACGTGGTTGCTAGGGTCTTCTGAGAGTTCTATAAAATGCTATGTGGTTCCTAGGGTTTTCTGAGAGTGGTATAAAATACTATGCGCTTGTTAGGGTCTTCTGAGAGTGCTATAGAATGCTACATGGTTGCTAGGGTCTTCTGAGATGGCTATAAAACGCTACGTGGTTGCTAGAGTTTTCTGAGAGGGGTATAGAATACTATGCGGTTGTTAGGGTCTTCTGAGAGTGCTATAGAATGTTATGCGGTTGTTAGGGTCTTCTACGAGGGCTATAGAATGCTACTTGGTTGCTAGGGTCTTCTGAGAGTTCTATAAAATGCTATGTGGTTCCTAGGGTTTTCTGAGAGTGGTATAGAATACTATGCGGTTGTTAGGGTCTTCTGAGAGTGCTATAGAATGCTACGTGGTTGCTA
>CAIGQZ010028116.1:600-11797 GCA_903798205.1 Danio tinwini | reverse complement strand
TGGCCCAGTCACTGTGGGATTCTTCTACTACACCCATTTTCAACATATTACTCAATTCTTCCTGAATCACTTTTTTCTTGTGTTCAGTTAGGCGATACGGCCGGGTCCTAACGACCACGCCTGGTTCGGTCTCGATATGGTGCTGGATCAAGTTAGTACGACCGGGCAGGGGTGAGAACACGTCAGAATACTCACGTTGAAGGTGCCTGATATCGATGAGCTGGCTCGCTGAGAGATGGTCACCCCCGGTGACCAGAGTGCCTGGCCGCTGTCGGCCCGTGCTCTCTGGTCCCAGGTCATCCTCGTTGTTAATAAGCGTAGCCAGCATCACCTCCTCCAGCTCCCTACACTGCTTCAGCAGATTAATGTGGTATATCTGACGAGAATCAGCCCTGTCCGAATGCATTACCTCATAATCGAGATCGCTGACTCGTCGTGTGACCACAAACGGCCCTTGCCACTTGGCGAGTAATTTAGAGCTGGAAGTGGGTAGCAGTACAAGGACTTTATCTCCCTGTGAAAATTTGCGTAGTTTAGTGCCCCTGTCATAACGCCGGCGTTGGTCATCCTGGGCCTTAAGCAAATGCTCCGTAGAGAGCTGCCCCAGTGTGTGGAGTTTTGCTCTAAAGTCCAGAATATATTGAATTTCGTTTTTACTGTTTGAAGGCTCGTCCTCCCAAGCCTCTCTAACGACATCTAAAACCCCACGGGGCTGTCTGCCGTAGAGAAGCTCGAAGGGGGAAAACCCCGTGGAGGCTTGGGGAACCTCCCGCACAGCGAATAACAAGGGCTCTAACCACTTATCCCAATTTTTCGCGTCCTCATGAACGAATTTACGGATCATGGATTTAAGTGTGCGATTAAATCGTTCCACCAGCCCGTCTGTTTGTGGGTGATAGACGCTAGTGCGAATTGATTTAACGCCCAATAATCCGTAAAGCTCGCGCATGGTGCGTGACATGAACGCGGTGCCTTGATCAGTGAGAATCTCCTTGGGGATTCCCACTCGGGAGATTATGCGAAACAGAGCCTCCGCAACGCTCTTTGCTGAGATGTTATGGAGCGCTACTGCTTCCGGGTATCGGGTTGCATAATCTACTAGAACTAATGCAAACCGGTGCCCGCGTGCGGATCGCTCTAATGGCCCGATGAGATCCATCCCAATTCTCTCGAAGGGGATCTCCATAACTGGCAATGGGCGCAATGGCGCTTTTGGGGTGGCCGGTGGATTTACCAGCTGACATTCACGACATGCCGCGCACCATCTGCTGACGTCACCGTGAATGCCCGGCCAAAAGAATCGGGCCATGAGGCGATTTAGTGTGGCCGCCTGACCTAAATGTCCGGCCATAGGATTAGAATGAGCCGCCTGGAAAAGCATTTCCCGACGACTCTTTGGTACTAATAATTGGGTTGTATCTTCCTTTGTCTGAGCATCTTGGGTCACTCGATACACCCTATCATTAATAATCGCAAAATACTGATAGGAGAGGGGTCGATCAGGCTGGAGGTTTTTCCCATCTATAACCTGCACTCTTTCGAGTGCATGTCTCAGCGTGTCATCACGCGACTGCTCCAGGGGAAAGTCTTTACACCGGGAAATTCCCAACCCTTCCCCTGAGTCAGCGCGTGACGTCACGGCTTGGGATTCCCCCAGCTGAGCGACCCGCCCCCTCTCCGGCGATTTCTTTTTCCCCCTGAATTGAATATCTATAGCCGTTAGCGGGTAGTGAATTACATCCCCGTGCACACACCTTACCCTTACCGTGCGGCTTGTATCCAATGCCGTGTCTTGAAGCAGGCTTTGGTGGATGGAGGTCTGGTTACACCCCGAATCCACCAAAGCTTGATATGTACCCCCTTTTATACTCACAGGTATCCAGTATAGCCCGTCGCGACCGGGGGCGACGATTGGCGTGGCGGGGACGCGAATCAACGCACTCACCTCCTTGATGGAGCAGACTTTTGGTGCGCTATCCTCGCCCCCGCGGCGCCAATGCATCGGCCCAGACCTTCTCACTACACCCCCGGGGCCAGCAAGACCAACCGATTGAACCGGAGAGAGACCTGGTGCTGTCTGGGAAGCAGCCAGGGGTGGAAACTCCGCCCCTCCGTCCTGATAGGCTCCCCCTTTCAGCGGGGACGGCTGCAGATCCGCCTCAGTGCCCCGCCGTCTGGGGGCTGGCGTGGGCGGCCCCCGCATTCTGGGCCTGGGAACAGGACGAGAGAGAGAGAGAGAAAGAGGGGGAGAGAAGAGAGAGGTTATTTCGCCGACCCTGGACTTCGCCACCAGGTGATCCTCCGCCAACTGGATGGCCGTCTCCAGGTCATCTGGCCGGTGGCACTGGACCCACTCCGATGTTCGGGAGGGGAGGCGGGTGATGAATTGTTCCAGTACCACGGCATCCACCAGCTGGTCAGTGGTCTGGCCATCCTGTACCAGCCATCTGCGGCAGGCATCACGGAGCTGCTGGGCGAACACGAAGGGCCGGCCGCTTCCAGTCAGCTCTAGGGAGCGGAAACGCTGACGATGTTCCTCCGGGTTGCGACCGGCCCGCTGCAGAATGGCTCACTTCAGGTGATCGTACTCCAGGAGATTCTGGGCCGGTAGCTGGTGTGCGGCGATTTGAGCTTCGCCTGATAGCAGTGGGATGATTCGTACCGGCCACTCGGCCCGCAGCCAGCCACACGCCTTCGCCATTCTCTCAAACAGATCAATAAACACTTCCGGGTCGTCCTCCGGCTCCATTTTCTGTAGCGCGATGGGAGGGTGGGCGGCAGATGTCGGAGCGGGCCGGATCTCCTGGACCAGCAGACTCCGGATTAGCTCGCGGTCCTCCCGCTGGGCCTCCACGAGGACTTGGAACCGTTGCTCCAGATCTTTCTTCAGTTCTACCAGCGCATGATGTTGTTCTTTGTGGAGAACCGCGAGCGCCTGGATGACTTCCGCACAAGGTGTAGTTGACGGAGTGGACATTCTGGCAGTGAAGTTTCTTCTTCTTCCCGGGTTTCGGCACCACTGTAGTAAAGTTCGTTTGTATGAGGGAAGAAGAAGACAGGGTCGGCGATATCAGGTAAGACAATACTTTTATTTTTGTCAGGTATTCACACCCCACGTATAGTTGTGCGGGTGTGTGTGTGTGTGTGTTCTCTCCTCTCTGCCTCCCGACTGCTCCTTCTCTCCTTAAGAAGGGTGTCTCTCCAGCCCAATCACTAGAATAAACAGGTGTTATTTATTATTTCTGATTGGCCTGCTGATTAGCCGCCGGGCTCCTAACATGCTCTCCACCCTCATTGGGTATTCGATCATGCTTACCTCTCCACAACCACCAACCACTAATTAAAAAAGAGCTTCAGTGTTATTTTTCTGTTGAAAACATTTAATGTTTTTTTTATTTATTTTGTTTTTTTTATCATATTATTGTGAAGCGAATAACAAATTAGAGTTTTCAGGGTTGTCTAAGAAAAAATAAATTATGACATAAAGATATCATGGCCTGTCAGAAAATTTCTTAAAATGTCACAAAGTAGAAGCTTTTCTTAAGGTAGGGTAATGGACATAAGGCAGTTGTAAAATGATGTGGTGGAACTGTCCAGCATTCAAATACTATAAATCATATTTAGAAAATAATATAACAACGGACACCATTTTTTTCCTTCTTCATGCCCATGTGTTTTGCATAAGAAATTTATGCTACTGTTTTTTTCCAACACAGGCTCTTTCTGATTACGTACTAGGGCTGTGTATTGGCAAGGGCCTTACGATATGATACATATCACGATACATGGGTCACGATACAATATATCACGATACAATAAATATTGTGATATATTGCAATAGTTTGTATTAGTATGTGTGTCACATTATATTGACAACTTGATAAAGTCAGCAGACAAATAAAAAATCCAATTCCAATTTATTTTCCTTCCATTCCAATTCAATAGAACTGCACAGTGTGATTGAACAAAGAACTATATATATATTGCAAAGCTTACAAATGTTTTTTTTTTGGTCTAATTCAGTACTCCCTGGTATAGCGTTTAGTGTTGTGTGATGTTGACGAATTTGGCATCGTACGAGGTCTAATGTGAAACGTCGCGATAGACGATGGCATCGTCGTCATAGGCGGAGGTAATTAATTATTTATGAATAATTCATAAATTCATAACAAATTAGTTATTTGTAGCCTACTGTTTCAACTACTTGACCAGCATGGTCTTTGTTTTTACTGTAACAAAATCATAAATAAATAATGATAAGTTACACACAAATTACCACCTGTCAATCGCTTTTTTCCGCGGGACTCTAGCATGAATAGGCAGAGTGAACTGTGTCGTTATGGCGTCCACACTTTTGGTTGGTAAAAAAGGTGCACAACCAACAGAAACCAACCAACAGTATCTGAGGATTTCACTAAAATTACTGCAAGTGTGAAAGCGAAAGACTGAAGCAGTGTACTGATGCTGCCAAATGTTACCTGATAGATTCAAAAGACTGAAGAGTCATTAGATTGAGACAAGATTATTTAAATATCATGTTTAACAACTAACTTATAGTGAGACGCGATCCAGCGGTACATCCATGATAAACTGTCCGACATGCACTGTTCTCTGGAGCTTAGACGAGCGCATGACATTTTTGTGTGTGTATATGTGTGTATGTGTGTATATGTGTGTGTGTGTGTGTGTGTGTGTGTGTGTGTGTGTGTGTGTGACTGTGGCTGTGTCTGTGTGTGGTCAAGTGATGTGCGTTTGCAGCGGACGGAGGGCTGTTCAGAAATGCTAGATGAAACGCCAGTGTGGACATGGATCATTTTCGTTTTAAAATGCCATTTTAAAACTAAGACGTTTTAGTGTAAACGGGGCCTAAGTGTGTATTTTTCACGGGCAACCGGGGCGGGGCGGAGGATTGGAGATGCCGCCTCAGAATCGTGATGTCTATAGACCATCAGCGATGGACGATGGCATTGTCTATCGACCCAACCCTTATAGCGTTAAAACCAAAATGCAGCCACACGTCAGTTCTTAAAGCTAGGGGCACCTTTATATTTTCCACCATGCTCACTCTTGCTTACTGATCGCGAGTTAGCGACATCTACAGGAACGGAGGAGGAGGTCGTTTGGCACAACTTGAATCGATACTTGAGGTTGGACTATTGGACACTATTGGACTATAGATGGACACTATCATAAAACATATTATCGCGATAGTTAGATGTATCAATATTTTTGCACAGCCTTATTACGTACCCCTATATACATTTCTGGTAAAAGCAAAATATGTCCCAGGAGCTAAGTTTTTGTCTTCGCGAATCCTCCAGAGGCTGCTGTGTATATGCTTTTTCAGATTTCAAATATCTCTTTCGAGTGCCATTCATGCCTGCTGTTATCATGAAAATCCATCAGAGGCTGCTGTCAACTAACTGACTTACTGACTGACCGATTTACCCGCCCACCCTCTTTCCTAATTCCAAAGCAGTGTTTTAAAAAGCAATCCAGAAAAAAGCCCCCTGATTTTTACCACGTTTTCAGATTTTACCACATTCTCACCCTGTTAGTTACTTGTTTATTTAATTTTTAGCTTTTGTTTTTGTCTTACCTTTGTCTCACCGGACCTGAACTCTGTTCTTGCGGTCAACTCCGCTCTGCGTCTCAAGTCCGTCGACGTACCTGTCGAGCTACCAGACAAAGCAGTAACAGCGAGAAAGCCGTCCATACGGAGATAATCGGTCAGCTGGTAAGCAAGAGAAGGAACGGCGTCATACCACCCCATAGCATTCGTTTTAAAGATGAAATGCAGCCATAAGTATCTCTGGCTACATAATTCACGATCTCCAGAAATGTATATAGGGCTACGTTTTCACAATGAGCCTACAGTATGTTGTTTTTTTTTCATGATGGTTACTCCACATTACATTTTTGAGTAATCAAATGTAAAGTTTCATATGGATATACAGTAGTCAACATTTAAAGTGGACCAAAACCAACTAAAACTATTCAACAACCCCCATTCTTGTCTTTAAAACAATAAAAAATATTCAAATGTTGACTGCTGTATTTATATATTAAAAACCCTGAATTTAAATGGCACTTGCCACTGGATTTTTCATCACTGGATTTCTTTTCTTCATCATCTACACTTTATGTCATCGACCTGTAAATTGGTTTTGAAATCACTTCCATTCGCCTATTGCATTTGACACGTCTGCAGTCAATCATTTAAGGGATTTCTGACCTCCGAACTAAATTTTAGCCTAGATTTTTTCCTGTCCTCCTGCAGTGAAGCCAGTCTTCAATGAAACAGTTCCTCAGATCTGCAAGAAATATCATTATAACCCTGTCATTTCCTCTGAACGTCGTTAGCTCTCGGCGCGAGTCCTAATAGCTTCAGTGTGCGAGATCTGAGGGAAGAGCCGTGGCAGGTCTAAGTCTTTACCTGGAGGATGTCAGCGGGTGATGGAGCCCAACCAGCCACTTCCCTTCATTTGTTTAACTAATAAAAGAGCCTCTTGCTTCCTCTGTAATTGCCCCCAAACTTCAGCAGGCCGGAGTCCTGAGGGGTATAGGGGCTTGAGGAGGATAAGCCTCATTCGAGAGGTTTGTTAAGCAGCTTGTATCCTCAGGAGACTAAGAAGGCCAGCAAAATGGACATCAGAGAACGAAAGAAAAAAATAAACAAGGGTCTGGTTAGGGAGCATGAGTTTGGTAAACATTTTACTCATTGAAAACATAAAAAATGACACAATTTGAATAGTATTGTTTTTATTTCTATGTTGTCTTGGTTTTTTCACCACAAAATATACAAAACCGTAGATTTTTTTGTTATATTTCTGACTTTTTTTCTCTCTATACAGATCTTGCAGTTCTATCTGAGTTCTCCAAGACAAAAAAGTTCATACGCAAGTTCAAATGCTTTCTCGCGACTAAAAATAGGAACAAACTGTTGTAATTCTGAGGAAAAATTTGATGTTTACTTTATAACTTGATATAATAAAGTCAGAAATCTTACATAAAAAAGACCTTTTTTGTTTTTTCATTCTGTGGTGGAAAAACATCCTGTTCATATTGTCCACGTTGTTAAAAAAAACAACTAATAAATTAGATTTTTTGGTATTTTATTCATTCTTTAAACTGTCATTTTATTTACTTAGCTTGTTGTTTGACCAAATATAAATGGTGTACTCCAGACAGTGTTATTATTTAGTTGTTTCTTTGATGTGTGAAACTAAATTAAACCACGAGCAAAGAAATATGGGCAAAATCCCAGAGAGGACAAACAGTTTACCAAAATCACTGAAAGGCTTTTCATTGTCTGCGGAGCAACTTTTAATTTTCCAGCATGTGATCACCGTGGACACAGTTAACCAAGCGAACCCTTTTTGCATTTGCATCTTGGAAGGAGCGAATGGAAAAAAATAAGCGAATTAAATTGAGTCGGAGAGGCTGAAGACGAGCAAACCTCATTGTCCCATCCGTTAATCATTTGCTCACCCCTCTGGCTTCAATAAAGGGTTATAAAAGAGTATAAAAGAACAATTTGGCCAGCCCAGCTGTGAATAGCCATCCCATCAGATACACAATAGCTGAGTGACGGCCGCCGTAATTTAGCGTGTGATCTCGGAAACGCCCCCCTTTACCTCAGTCTTTGTTTAACTCGTCCGGCGATGGGACTTTCTTCACCGGGCCAGATGGGCAAATCCATAATGCAGAGAAGGGTTTAGCAGAGACCCCCTCCTCTTTTCCCCCCATCTCTTCATCTTTTCCTCAGCGCACCCCATTCTAGCTTCACAAACTGGCCCATTACTGGCCAATGGGGGCTCCCTCTCGGCTAATTAAGCGCAGCTTTGCTAGCGCTGTGCGCGATGGGTTAGCGACCCCGCTGAAGCTCCAGCACCTGGGGATGCTACCTGTTACTCTACCCCTCCCGCCAGCCCTGCGGAGGGGCCCCAGCTGTTGGGACGGGCCCCTGGCCAGAGCTGACTGGTGATGCATGGTGTTCATATTACATTGTGCATACACTGTTTTTTTAACAGACCCGATGGGCGGTTTGATGTCTCTGTGTAGGGTGAACAATAGACGGGCCACTTCAACAATGAAGCTATGGATCTAATGCTGTCATAGTTTCATATACTCTTGGCATTTGGAATAAGTCTTTAGATAAGTACTGGAATTTGCACTTGAATTTCTTATTCATGCCTGAATATTTTACTCATTCATGCTGTATATACACTACCGGTCAAAAGTTTGGGGTCGTTTTTTTCATTTTTTTTTTAAAAAGAAATTATTATGTAAGGCGGCATTTATTAAATGTAAAAAAATGATTAAATACTTATTAAATATTTATCAATTACTTATTGTATGTAGTTTCAAATGAAATTATTACTCCAGTCATTATTGCTTTTATTACTATTACCATTAATAATAGTGATATTAATAATAATAATAATTATAATAATTATAATAACAACAATAATAATTAATATTAGAGTGATTTCTGAAGGTTCATGTGACTCTGAAGACTGGAGTAATTAAGCTGAAAATTCATCATTAAAGTCACTGGAACATTTTTTTTTCTAAAACACCATAAAAACTAATAATGTTGTTTCATTTCACAAGACTTGTAAGTTTTTTCTCTCTCTCTTTACATCCATTGCTGTGTATTTTTGTAGATCATATATGTCTTGTATGTCACCATTTTCCCTTGTTTCATGCTTAATTTTACATTTTGCACAGATTATAGTTTCATGATGGGTTTGTCTGCCTGTTCTTTGATTTTCTATGTCTGCAAAAACTACAATAAAAAATAAAATAAAAAATATGGCTGGAACAAATTATATATATACATAAGATATGAACTTCTAAGTACACATTTTGCAAGCAGAATATTTTGTGTAATTTCCAGTCATGGTTTACGTGTTAAGTTATTCAGACATTTCATATTCACTTATTCATTCAGTCATTTTTCTTTGGCTTAGTCCCTTTATTCATCAGGGGTCACCACAGTGAAATGAACCGCCAACTTATCCAGCATATGTTTTACACAGCGGATGCCCTTCCAGTTGCAACCGAATACTGGAAAATATCCATACACACTCATTCATACACATACTTTACAAACAATTTAGTTCATCCAATTCACCTATAACACATGTCTTTGAGCTGTGGGAGAAACCGGAGCACCCGGTGGAAACCCACGCCAACATTGGGAGAACATGCAAACTCCACACAGAAATGCCAACTGACCCAGCCGGAACTCGAACCAGTGACTTTCTGTTCTAACCACTGAGTCACTGTGTCTCTGACAATTTATATATTATAATATAACTTTTATTGATTGCAATGTGGTGGAAGTTTTCATAACCTTCAGAAAAATAATGACAGATGTTCTCTATGATGTATTTAGATGTACAAAAACTAAAATGTCATTCATCGTAACAATAAAATGAAATCAAATTATTACAGTTCAGGCCCAACATATAGTGCCAATTAATCGAATGATTATAAATGTGAAAAGTATGTTTTAAGTGATGTATTTGATAAACTAAACATATTTAAACAAAGACTCTTTTTTTTGTGAGATTGATGTACAAATGTTCCATGCTCTTTGTAAACAGATCAAATTTCATGCTGACTTTTCGGTTCTCCGAATGCAATTGATCACCAGCTCAGCCTTAAACAACTAAACACAACAAATGAGATGAAATCTCTCACATACGTGGAAGTGCTTTGTAAGGATTTGCTCAATGACAACAGCCTTTCCATTGGCAAATTGCTTTGTGAATAAGTCGAAATTCTTCTCCAAGGGAGTTGATCACACTAGCATTGATTTTCCACAAGGTTAATTCACCTGCAGAGGTCTGTCCTTCTCAGCAAGCCGCTGAAAGGCAGTTTTCCCGAAGCGAAGCCAATCACTGGACTCCTTTTGGACTACTTGGGAGCAAAAACAAATAGTTCATCTTTCCTCAACAGTCAATACGGAGCCCTCTTCTGTCGCATCTGCCTTGATTGAGATGAACTCTCCTGTGTTCAAAGCCAGATACGCTGATTGTAGGAGAGCGAGGGGCTTTGCTAAGTACCTGTGAGGTCTTTCAGAATTGTGAATGCTGTGCTCAATCCAGAGCTAGTTATTTGCTGATTTAAGCTTTACGCTTCAAACGCAGACATGAGCCAGACATGCTCTGTAGGTTTTTTAAATTAGCACATTGTAGACGAGGGCACTGCTCTATGCATATTTAAATGAGCGTTTAGCATTTTCACAAATGAGCTTTTTTGAGAACGAAAAGGGGGGGAATTAAAAGAAAATGAGGGATTGGGGCACCGAAAATGGATGATAATGCAAATGTCTGAAGGGCATGAATCATAGGGGTGTGTTTTCCAAGCTAATATCCATGGGGTTACGGCTAATTGTGCCATTGTTGTGCGATTATGCTGAGTTTGCTTAGCGTTTATGGAGAGTTAACTCTGTTGACTGAGGCTGAGGGTTTGTTTGAGATCTCTGCACCTTTGCCCCCAGTCTTCCCCAGGCCACCTAGCGGCGAGTAGTCCCTTGGTACCTCAACATATTGCTTCTGTCACCCCAAACTGCCTCCCATCTTAACATCCACAAAAGAGGGGATCTGGTTAGGCAACCCTCTTTATTGTTTTTCCTCTTCATTATTGAGTCTGAGTATGCTGTTTCTGGATAAACATGATATAAACATTAAATATATTCAAATTTGACAGGTTTGTGATATACTTTCGATTTTACATTTTCTTACACTTTATTTTGATAAATCCCAATTCTGTTGACTAAAGGTGACTGCAAATGTCAATTAGCATTCATCAGAGTATTAGACTTCTTCTTAGTATCTGAAAACACTGTATTTTGATGCTCCTTCAACAAACACCCTGACTATAACTTTGCAAGTAAAAGTCTGTTTTTTACTTATTTTACAAATCTTATCCCTAATCCACTGTTTCTCCAGGCTTGTTCATGCAGCCACACCAAAACATCTCATTTTTTGAATTTTCACTAATCGAAAAGTGCTAAGTGGTTGTTATAGGAACTGAGTTAAAGGAACTCTGCTACATGAGTGGTCATCCAAGAACTACATTTTCCTCTAGGGCCATTTTTCTAATTGTATTCGTACAGCCAGTATAGTAGTTTGTTGTACTATACTATACTATACTATACTATACTATACTATACTATACTATA
>CAIGQZ010028110.1:0-10283 GCA_903798205.1 Danio tinwini | reverse complement strand
CTACGGGAGACGCACACCTTATTATTATGCACCACTGCTAGTGCAGTGACCGCTCCTATGGGAGATGCATCAGTGACTGCTTCAGGAGCCAACGTGCACACAATCATTGTAGATCACAATAGATCATAGATCTTACAACTGCATGCTTATGCCACATATACATTGCTTAGTACATATGCTTCCATATCTGCACATCACTACTGTTATACCCTCCGTACTTGCTGCAGAAGCAGTAACCTCTACTGTATGAACTCAAATATACTTTGCATCACTGCAGATTTCTGCCACAGCAGTGTTGGCTCCATTTAAAACATTACAGATCGCTCTCACAGCCGTGACTCCCAACAGGAGCTCACATACAGTACAGATTACATCACTGCAGATTGCTCCCACAGGAACCCACATGTACATAGTACTATTAGATCACTGCCTCAGCATTGACCGCTCCCGTTGGAGTTTACATTTAGTTCCGATCATTATAGATATAGAAGTCATATCACACCGCCGCAGACTACTGCCTCAGCAGTGGATGCTCCTTCTAGAGTTCACACTTATATTTCATCTCTGCCAAGCATTAACAGCTACCAAAGGAGTCCCATCAACATCACTGCACAGCAGTGTCCCACCGGAGCCATGTTTCTCTCCTTCCCAATGCCGTACAGCACCCCTCTAAATTTACAAGTCTAGCTAATTTTGGGGGGTCCGTAAAATCCGTCTGGCTCTTGTCCTTCTGTAAATTGCATCTTTGGGGAGCGTTCTGGAGCCGGGCTAGACACTGCGCTCGGACCCTATCTCTCTATCCTGGTAAGGGGAATAACACAAGTTAGGGCGTCTTCCCGAGCTCAGAGCCCTCGCCCCAGACAGCACGCCAAATACGCATATTTTATTCAGTCAAATATCTGTAAGTGTGGACTCGTGAATAACTGGAGTTCAGCAGCTCTGAAAACCAAACCAAAAGTGCTGGTCAGCGGACTATTCTGATTTGACAGTCAAGAACATAAGTAATAAAATGACAAATGAGTATTACGAGAGAGGTATAATAATATTTTACACTGACACTCAACCCCTCCCTCCCGGTCCTCACTTATATCCATGAACCGGTCACTTTCTTTTTCACTTTCGGGATGAGGGCAACGTGATCGCCGTTTGCCTAGAGCGCCAGTTCAGCTTGCTCCGGCCCTGGTCTAGCCTATAGTGTAGTAATCTTGTTTAGGCAATCGTTTGGAGTTTTACATTTCAAATGTCAAATATTTAATGCTGAATTACAAGTTCTGTTTTCAATTGGCCTCATGAAGAAGAGAATGATTTCGGATTCTTGACACATTTCTGCAATTTAACAACAACAACATCAACACTTATAATGCAGGTCCAAAAGGAGGATTTTGCTGCATGAGGAAGGACAGTGGCTAATATTTATATTGACTACCATGCCAAAACACTTTTTTGTTAGAAAAAAGGCTACCATTATAATATAATATAATATAATATATACAATATATATGATTATTATTATTATATACACTACCAGGCAAAAGTTTGGGGTCAGTGGAAATTTTAAATGTTTTAAAATAAGCTTCTCTTGCTCACCAAAGCTGCATTTATTTAATCAAAAAAACTGTACAAAATTGTAAAATTGTGAAATGTTATTGCACAATAAAATAACTGTTTAAAATTAGTTTATCATTTAAGTAAAAAAAATTATTCCAGTGATTTTAATGATTAATGATGAATTTTCAGTTTTATTACTTCAGTCTTGAATCACACGATCCTTCAGAAATCACTTTAACATTTATTATTATTATTGTTATTATTATTATTGTCTTTCTTATTATTATTATTATTATTATTATTATTATTATTATTAATGGTAATAGTAATAAAAGCAACAAGGAGTAATAATTTCCTTTAAAAATGCATACAGTAACTAATAAAAAAATATTTAATTATTTAACAATTTTTATATTTAATAAATGCCGCCTTGATGAACAGAAATTTTTTTATTAATTATTAAATAAAATTAATAATAAAAAAATAAACTGAGTGTAGATCAGTGGGTGAGTTTAATAAAATAATTTAATGTGCATGTTGAATAGACGTTTGTTGATAGGCGGTGCTTTTGTTAAACCTCTTCTTGGTTTGTCAGGAATCTATTTAAATGCATTAAAAGAGCAGCGCATATATTAGCCTTACCCTGGAGTTTGTTCACCCTCCACCTATGCTCTGCTGTCTCTTGTGCTGAAATCTCCTCTAATTCTGTGTGTGTTTCTCAGATTTGAGAGGCTGTTTCAGGCTCTACCTTCCCTGTCTACAAACTTGGAGACTTTGGTTTTCTACACAACAGAAGAACTCAAGCAGACTGGAGCCAGAGGTGAATCTCAGGCTTTGTGCCGTCACGATCAACACTATTTACATTATTTCTGCTGAAACTACTGATTACTGTGTGTCTTCATTTTAGACTGCCTGCTTCCTCCACTGCCAACAGTAAGAGTTTTTCCTTTTTAGCTCAGTCTTTTTCTATCCTATGGGTCCTTCACTATGACTCACATTTATATCTATTTCACCTAAATGCAAACAAACATTGCTTTTACAATTTGTCTTTTAATTAGTCCTGTCTTGTCCATGTATTTCAGTGTCTGTTCACTCCTCTGAATGGTAAGTGCAGTCAGACAGTATGCTTGTTTCAGACCTCAAACTAGTCAGTGTGTGAATGAATGTTGGGAAAAGCTGAAGGTGTCTCTGCCCTCTAATTAATCTCCATAGGCAATGAGGCCAGGTTTGGCCCAATCCCTATTCTACCCCTTCCTTAGCTCTTTTATGGTCATGCTTCTTTTAAAAAAGGATAAAAAGCGCCAAATTTCGCTATCTATTATCCATAATAATAACTGCTGTATTGTCGTCCCACAACATACTTTCCCATCTCTCCCTCGATGACACTCGAGTCCGTATCAGAAAAGTGTAGTGGCTAGGAATGACCTTTTACAGTGTCTGGTATAACGTTAATGTTGTTTTCGTGTGTTTACATAGATGAATAGGGCCACAGTGTAAATACACAGTACAGTTACGAGCTTATCACAACATTCGTTATGATGACATGATATTGTTGCATTGGGTGATCTACTGAAGATCAATACTAAAATAACTCAACCGGTATAACTACAGCAGTCACCATCCTTGATCTCATATGAAGTAAGAGCTCACAACAACATATGATGATGTGTGCGGATGTTGTAGTGCTGTCCCAATTCTTAGGAGTACATTTGAAGCCCTTCCCCTTCACAGTCTGTTTCAAGGGTCAAGAGGAAGGGGTAGGGGTAAACTATTGAATTGAGATTGGGTCTTACTTATGTCCTGCTTACTAAGTGTTCTACACTGACCTCCCTTGTCCGTAAAGATCCGTAGGGTGGCTACCGCCCCATCCAGACGAATAACTTTAAATAGCCAAACTGATACAGGCGTCTACAATCCTTGAGTGCTCACCTCATTATGATGCTTACTACACAAAAGGAAACTGAAGTAAATGAATAGTTTTCAATAGTCTTGTCTTGGTTTTGAGTCCATTTATAGACATTAGTTCCTTTCTGAAAGGTCAAGCCAAGTAGTTTCCACAACTAGTGAATTGCTCAGCACTAAATGTTCTTCAGAGACTCTTATAGCCCAAACAGTGCTGAAGGAGACTCAAGAGTGAGCATCCCTCTCTGATCACTGCCCAGTGCTGTAACAGAGCTATCTTACCTTAACCCTTACCCTGGAAACACCAGACCCTTTGCCATTGGTTAACTACTTGCCATGTAAATCTGGAGATTGTTGGAGCTAGGAATGCCCGTTAGTCAACAAGAAACAGAACCTGTCAGCAAATGAATCAGCTTTAATGCTCAAGTGTTTCCTTCAGTCATTTTTACTCTGTGCTTTACGGCTGTTGTGTTGAATCTTAAATGGCCTTCACAAACACTGACCAATGTTTTCTGATGACTTTACCAGTTACCAGCGTTTGTTCAGGAGTCGTCAGGTATGAGCAAATACTCTCTTCTGCACTTTGACACAGTGACAGCATCGATGAGACACTAAATTCTGATGTTTTCCACAGTAATGAGACTCTCCTATCTGCGGCTCTCGTCAGCGCCCCCTGTCAAGTCAACCTGCAGCAGTACGCTTGTTCTTCGGTAAGAAGATGGAAAATTCCCAATCAGACCCTGAGTTGACACTGACTGCCTTCTGGGAATGCTCATTGCTCCAGCAGTGTCTGCAGCCCCTGTGGTGATGTCCACTGATCAGGTGTCTTGTGTTTGCAGCTCACAGGCCTCACGGCTGAGGATCTGGCTGACCTCCTGACCTGTCAGCTGTCCAGCAACAGCAGTTACTCCACGGAGATCTGGAAGCTGCTCTTCACCAAAGCCAATCACCTTGTGGATAAAGCCCTCGCCATCTTCTCCAGCGCAGCAGCAAATATGGTAAATTAGCCCTGTACAGCTCTCCTCCAGTGTTTACTGGGACACTGAGACTGGGAATGTGACAGTAACCCCTCCGCATTACATCTTCAGTCTCAGCCAATCAGCAGTGACGCCCTGTCCAACGCACTGGATGTAGTCTGGGAGCTGAGACTGGAGAGCGTCAGTGATGACCAATGGAGAAACGCTTCCTTCATCAGCACACTGTTCAGTCAAAACATCAAGCCGTTCTTACCGTTTGCGTCACTATCCCTACTGCAGTGCACTAGCAGCAAAAACCTCACCTGCCAAACTTACCAGCTCATGTGAGAAAAGCCTTTCCTCAGCGTTAGTTCAAACTGTGAGCGTGTTGAAAAGATGTTTTGTTCACTGGTATTTTACACCCTTCCTCAGGCTGACAGAGTTCCCGCTTGTCAGTGAGACGCAAGGAACAAACATGGTGGAGTTCTTCATCTTGCCCTTCCTCAAGAGAAACACAACAGGTGAGACAGAAGACTGAGGAGGGTTCATGCAGAAGATCACTCATGTACATGAAGGAGACTTTACTGTGTGTGTGTGTGTGTGTGTGTGTGTGTGTGTGTGTGTGTGTGTGTACAGATGCAGCCTGCGTGTCCTCCGCTAACAGCAGCTCAGAGTGGCTACAGAAGAACTTTGGCTCATTCTCTAAGTTTGTTACTCTCTCAGTTCTGCTCTCCATCAACGGAAAGTTCAGTCCGGTGGGTCTCGACATGTGATTTCAGGTCCCGATCTCCAGCATCACTTTTCTGTTATTGTGATGTTCTTGTTCTGCTGTGTGTCTTCAGTTGGAGAGCCTGGTGGATCTGTCTCCAGGTCAGATGGCTGAACTGATGGCTGAAGGTCTGCCTGGTCTTCCAGAGAATGTGGTCATCAATGTGGTATTTGATTATCTGCTGGTGTCTCCTGAGGAACGAGGACTTCCCGGTGTTCTTCAAAACCTGCTCTTAATCTCACACATGGTAAAACTTACTCTGGTGTTTCCTTCTGCTTATCTCCAAACCCAAACACACGCCACTGTTAGGAGCTGTGGGTAAACACCTTCAAAAAGATTTTTGCAAACATTGAGCATCAAAATGTGGTCATGAGGGATACTTTACATGAAAACGTAACCCATCTAAGAGTGAATGCTCCATTGAGATCTGCAGTAACTGCAGGAGCTGATTGTAATTCTTGTGCACTTCAGATGAAGAGTGCACTACTCGCATAAACAGTTCATCAGATCAGTCACATGTTTCTGTGAGGATGCTGAGATTGTTACCCAGAAATCTGCTGCGTGTGAAGACAGTTGACAACATGGCAGCTCAGTATGGTCTGGAGTCTGCGAGTTTCACTTGTACTTGAGTTTGTCTGGAAAGAGGCTGTAGAGTGAATGTCCAGTGGTCAGACAAGAGAGTTGTTGAATGAGATATGCAGTGATGGCGCTGATGTGTGCTTGTGTTTTCACAGGTCCCTATCCCGTGCAGCTCCTACACACTGATGTAAGTGTACTTGAGTCTCTGTTGACACGTCACTGAGTCTCTGCTGCATAGGCGGAGCATGTGTAAGGCTGGGGAAGGCTTAGCCTCCCCCTGGCCACAGACCACGTAGATAGCAGCAAAGAAAAAAATGCATTGAAAACATGTAACAGGTGTAAGGCAGAATATGAATTTAATTTATGTTGATGATTAACAGAACACTTTAGCTATTGTAAGTTTGTCAATTAAATGTAAAGTCCCCCTCCGCACAAAAATGGAACTGTCCATCTCCACACTTTGCACTGATGAGCGCTGTTTAGTGATGTTTTATAAACAAATTTCAGGAGGAGCACGGCCAGTCTTTAGCGAGGCTAATTCATCACACACAATAATTCTATTATCCAATCAGCACACGACCAAACCCCTATAAATAATCAAACACGTCATACCTCCGTTTTCTCTTGACTTCAGCATTGGGCACATCCAATCGCTGTAACCATGTCCAAATAGCAAACTCCCATGAGGATGACACGCCTCCTCCTGCAACTCCAAGCCGACGTCCAGCGCATCAGCACTCGGCAGAGCATATCAACAGAGGCCGCGGTCTTAACTTGGGCCCGCCGTTCCTTCCAGCAACGCCGCTGCTCCTCCAGTTGCCGAGAACGAGCTTCCATCCGGCCGCAGCAAAGCCTGCAGCAAACCTGAGCTGCGCCCCAGATTCAGCAACCGCTGGGACAGATCAATCGAGTGTCAGCCCGCCGCTCTACACGGCGAAGCGCCAACCATCTGGAATTCCGCTTGTTAAGCGTGACGTCACGCAAAGGATCTTCCGGGTCCAAGCGCTCTATGAAACTGAATGAGGAGACTCATCAAATGCTAATAATAAACGTTTATAAAGTGAAATCACGATCGCAGTATATATGTCCATGCCTAATATCTGATGGCCAGAAAGTGATGAATCTTTTATAAATTGTTAAATGTTGGTGTTTGTGATGCAGTAAGCCCAGAGATTGTTGTGTACACTTTGACTTTATATAAAATTCACTTTAATGTGTGATATGAATAAGAAGTGATCATAGACGAATATTTAGTCAATTCAAATGAGTGGCGGCTTGGACCCGGAAACAGTATTACACACATCACCAACACGTCACCACTTATCAAGCGGATATCGTGGGCTCGTCTCCGGCACGCCAGCGTGAGCTCGTCTCCGGCACGACAGCGTGAGCACGTCTCTGCTAAAGCCCTGTCCATCCCCCTCGCATGGAGCATTTCCACTAACTTACAGCGGGAAGCTGCATCAGTACTGCCCGCAACGCCACTGCTTTCGTGACGCGTCACATTTAGGAATAACAAGCCTATTCTTCCCTCGTGTTGTTTGCAGATTAACCAGGTAAAACTACTTGTATATACATTAATAATATGTGCACTGTTTTAAGGTTGCATCAATTCAATGAATTCAGTTAATCTTTATTTCTATAGCGTCTGTTGCATACTACTTCGACATAAGAAGCAAACACTACAGTTAACACCTGCATAGTACAGGACAAGGCAGTCAAGAGCAATCGATTGCCGATTACAACACCGTGTATAGACTATATCCAACAGCAGATAGATTTATTGTCTAAATGAATAAATATGGATAAACTTAAAGACTCTATTAATGTATACACAGACATAAACTTTGTTCTGCTAGCAGAACAATAAATAAACTGTGTAAAAATAAGTAAACAAAAGAAAGAAAATGATAAATAATAGACAAATATGTAAAATAAATTAATTAATTAATTTAAAAAGTAAATATAAAATGATAAGAATAACACCAAGCTGATAAGCAATTTCAGCTTAGAAATCCTCCAGTTCAGAATCCTTCAGAATCACAGGTCTAGCTTACCCCATCAATTGGCTGTGGACTTGCAATTTCACTTGATATAAATCAAGGAACACCTTTCAACGCCTTTGGCTACTCCTCACTGCTCCCTTTGCACTACTTTTAGTTACTCTTAGTCTATCATTGAAGTTTTCAATAGAAATTAATCAGGAAACATCAGTGGAAATGCACCATCAGTCGAGAGAGGTCTAGATGCAGACCTGGTGCAGTGCAATCTGAGCTGCATCCAATGCTTTTTAATGCACTCACCTAACCCCACCCCTAACCCTACTCGTCACAGTGACGTCACTCATACCACTGAGTGTATTGTGTCTAACATTGCATCACTGAGTGATGCAATCTCAGCTTGCATCATAAAAGCTGCATCCAGATACTATTGCATCAGTCTCCTTTTACTATTCCAACTCCTGAGCGTCATCTAATCCCCATTCCTCAATCCCTCACTATCGATCCCACCGTAGATACACACCTTATAACGCACCACTGCTAGTGCAGTGACCGCTCCCACTGGAGACGCACACCTTACTATGCACCACTGCAAGTGCAGTGACTGCTCCTACGGGAGACGCACACATTATTATCACGCACCACTGCAAGCGCAGTGACTGCATCTACGGGAGACGCACACCTTATTATTATGCACCACTGCTAGTGCAGTGACCGCTCCTATGGGAGATGCATCAGTGACTGCTTCAGGAGCCAACGTGCACACAATCATTGTAGATCACAATAGATCATAGATCTTACAACTGCATGCTTATGCCACATATACATTGCTTAGTACATATGCTTCCATATCTGCACATCACTACTGTTATACCCTCCGTACTTGCTGCAGAAGCAGTAACCTCTACTGTATGAACTCAAATATACTTTGCATCACTGCAGATTTCTGCCACAGCAGTGTTGGCTCCATTTAAAACATTACAGATCGCTCTCACAGCCGTGACTCCCAACAGGAGCTCACATACAGTACAGATTACATCACTGCAGATTGCTCCCACAGGAACCCACATGTACATAGTACTATTAGATCACTGCCTCAGCATTGACCGCTCCCGTTGGAGTTTACATTTAGTTCCGATCATTATAGATATAGAAGTCATATCACACCGCCGCAGACTACTGCCTCAGCAGTGGATGCTCCTTCTAGAGTTCACACTTATATTTCATCTCTGCCAAGCATTAACAGCTACCAAAGGAGTCCCATCAACATCACTGCACAGCAGTGTCCCACCGGAGCCATGTTTCTCTCCTTCCCAATGCCGTACAGCACCCCTCTAAATTTACAAGTCTAGCTAATTTTGGGGGGTCCGTAAAATCCGTCTGGCTCTTGTCCTTCTGTAAATTGCATCTTTGGGGAGCGTTCTGGAGCCGGGCTAGACACTGCGCTCGGACCCTATCTCTCTATCCTGGTAAGGGGAATAACACAAGTTAGGGCGTCTTCCCGAGCTCAGAGCCCTCGCCCCAGACAGCACGCCAAATACGCATATTTTATTCAGTCAAATATCTGTAAGTGTGGACTCGTGAATAACTGGAGTTCAGCAGCTCTGAAAACCAAACCAAAAGTGCTGGTCAGCGGACTATTCTGATTTGACAGTCAAGAACATAAGTAATAAAATGACAAATGAGTATTACGAGAGAGGTATAATAATATTTTACACTGACACTCAACCCCTCCCTCCCGGTCCTCACTTATATCCATGAACCGGTCACTTTCTTTTTCACTTTCGGGATGAGGGCAACGTGATCGCCGTTTGCCTAGAGCGCCAGTTCAGCTTGCTCCGGCCCTGGTCTAGCCTATAGTGTAGTAATCTTGTTTAGGCAATCGTTTGGAGTTTTACATTTCAAATGTCAAATATTTAATGCTGAATTACAAGTTCTGTTTTCAATTGGCCTCATGAAGAAGAGAATGATTTCGGATTCTTGACACATTTCTGCAATTTAACAACAACAACATCAACACTTATAATGCAGGTCCAAAAGGAGGATTTTGCTGCATGAGGAAGGACAGTGGCTAATATTTATATTGACTACCATGCCAAAACACTTTTTTGTTAGAAAAAAGGCTACCATTATAATATAATATAATATAATATATACAATATATATGATTATTATTATTATATACACTACCAGGCAAAAGTTTGGGGTCAGTGGAAATTTTAAATGTTTTAAAATAAGCTTCTCTTGCTCACCAAAGCTGCATTTATTTAATCAAAAAAACTGTACAAAATTGTAAAATTGTGAAATGTTATTGCACAATAAAATAACTGTTTAAAATTAGTTTATCATTTAAGTAAAAAAAATTATTCCAGTGATTTTAATGATTAATGATGAATTTTCAGTTTTATTACTTCAGTCTTGAATCACACGATCCTTCAGAAATCACTTTAACATTTATTATTATTATTGTTATTATTATTATTGTCTTTCTTATTATTATTATTATTATTATTATTATTATTATTATTA
>CAIGQZ010028106.1:0-14704 GCA_903798205.1 Danio tinwini | reverse complement strand
AGTCCACATCACACAGTTGGACAATCACACATCTGTTTGTGTTGTGAAGATGCTGACTGCTGTTTCTGCTTATGTGAACAGCAGTGATGAAAACACACATCCTGATGACCTCTCCTTATTGATCAAGCCCTGATATAGAGCATTTTGAGTGTGTTTGCTGATAAGGACTCAAACCCACTCACACAAATAATGTATCATCTTAATATTTCTACCAAAAAGACTTCTCATGAGGCAGATAAATGTTTTAACATTAATTGTAAATTGTTTGCATAAGTTTCAGTTCATTACAGTCCTTTCATAAAGTCCTTTGGCGTAAGCCTTGTCTATGGTGAAGAATTCTGGATGAGCAGGTAGATCCTGCTTGAAGATGAAGGCAGGGCGAAGCCAACCCCAAAAGACAAAACTTAAGGTTCAGTTGGATTTTCATTTTGGAACTGCTTTTCAACCATGACGCAATGTGACGGAGGGATGTTTTTTCAACAGTAATCGGACGTCCAAATGTTTGCTGGGTATTTAGGCTACACTCCGAAATGAGGACATACTCAGACAAACTATGCAGAGTTAAGCATTTATTGTTTCAAAAAGGTTTTATCTAAGTAAAGACCGGGTGGGGTGTAGGCAGAGTGTGCGCTACGTGTGTGTAATGAAGAGCAAGGAGGGATGCGGTGGAGAGGGGTGCGCAACGTATTTGAGGAGCAGGAGGGAGACGCGTGATTTCCAGGAGATTATCATTCGTTAGCAGGCATCCGGAAGTCTCTATGCATTTGCTGGAGAATCACAGAATTTCCGGGAGACTTGGGATGTCTGCCTCAGGACTATAAAAAGAGGAAAAACGATCTGGCACGACTTAAAATAGCATGGTAAATAAATAACCTGGTACCTGAATAAAACAGGTTACAAATAATGTTTGCACATCAAATGAAACGTTAAGTGGGCTTGAATTCAAAATCACAATGCTGAAACAGGCTACTCACAGTGCTTAATCAATGGCTAAAGTTACATTTCCCCTTGTTGACTTAGCCTAATTGAGTTGAGGCAAAATATCTATCACTCCTAGTGGTTGGCTGTGGTATAGGTGATGGGAGCCTGAATCAAATGCCTTCAGTTTTGTAATGAAATTGAAAAAGTATAAATATTAAACAATTTGGCCCCCGAGGAGACTGTCTAGTAAAAGTCTGACCATCTGACAAATATAGTTGATGTCATTAAATCATTATCTTATACATCACCTTCTTATACATGAACTAAAAAAAAAATTATCAAATTATGTTTACGTGAATTAAAGTTAAATTGTGATGATACCAAAATTGCATTATCGAACAGTTATGTCCATGTAAATGCGCTCCTGAATAGGGTCATATTAAGTGCAGATGAAATGCAACAATAAATCACGATTAAAGAGGCTGCGATAGACCTAGCTATATAGAAAACCGATGAGGCATAGAAATTGGTAAGCCAAGATGTCACTTAACGTGAAGTGCTATAAAATCCAACTGGACCACCACCAGTAGCTGCAAAGACAACATAGGATGATTACATGAAATGGAAAGGAAACGTTTGAAATTTAATCTGTATATAGTGGACTCACATGTTAGGCTGACTATGTACATGTATCAGCTTAGTTGATTGAAACAGCATATTTGCTCGAGGTGTGGACCTATACTGGTCTCACGGTTCGGTTACTATTATCATGCCATCGATTTGGTTCAATTTGATATTACGGTGCATTGACGATGCTTTCCATACACAATTATATTTTACTTCATAGCACAAGAAAAATGTATAGATTCATATTTATATATATTTGTAATACATGTTGTCCTTTAATACAAACAGTCTGAACTGTACTTTAAAAGCTCGAGCATGTGCACAAAACAACATGAGCATTTATAGCAGATAAACGAAAGTGAATATCTCACTCGCTTTATGAGATCTACCGAGCGACCCCTATGATTGGTCCGCGCTCAACAGAAAGGGCTGCGATTGGCTCAAACGCGCTGGCGCTGTAGCCAATGAAAGACACTGATAAACTTCAGTGGCAATCACAGCTGATCCATGATAAACACGAGCTCTGCAGACTCACTTGTATTGCTGGATCCAGTATCGCTATAACAGCCAAGAGGAGAGGAAAAGTCACATTAACAAGTCAAAGGGCAACAGTGAGAGAGAGAAAGAGAGAGAGAGAGAGAGAGAGAGAGAGAGAGAGAGAGAGTACTTTCATCTTAATCGCAGTGAACCCAGTAACCTGCTGTAACTTATGTGACGGTGAAGGACTGACCAGAAAGCACTCGCATGGTAAATGGTGCACAGTTTCTGTGTTTTAAGTTGCAGTGTTTTAAATGCTCGAGGTCGCCTACCTCACCATAGTATTCTACCATGACATAGTGCATATGAGATAAATGACATCAGTACATAATAATTGGTTATGATGTATTTGCTAAACCGATACCGAATAGTCCGCGTCTGCATCGCGGCTCTTATGGTATGGCATTCGACTTGTTTATATAATGTGCATTCTAGCTAGGAAAGCATTAAGAACTAAATAATTAAAGGCAATAGATATGTGCTCTTTCTGAAATTATGTGTTATGATTCAGTGACTTCTATAATGAAACAAGGGTTAGACTACCTCATGCAGACTACGTATACAAGTAACATATTTAAGGTAATAAACAATGAATATAGGATCACCGAGATGAAAAGGCTGATGAAGATGACTTAAAAAATCCAGATAAAGATCCCATAATCATTCTGGTATCCGGCTCTGGGTTGTTTAAAAGGTAACGTAGTAGGTTGCGTGGGTTATTGTTGGATTTCAGCATTGTTAAATTCATATGTACATTAGGGAAATGAAGTGTTAAAAGCTAGTAACATTATGCAAGGACATTTAAAAAATGAACGATCGGCGGATTGACGAGTAATGAGAGCGAAATCAATCCATAGCAAAAATAACGTGATTTGACGAAACTGTGAACCTTGAACTGTAAGCTGTTACGCGAATACGGACTGAGAAATAAACAAACTTATGATGCCAGGCAGTCCAACTTCCGCAATGTGACCGAAACTTCCGCAACGTCACCGGAGTACAGCGAAGCAGATTGTTGAGATGGGCTTATATATAGCTTGCTTGGTTGTTATAGGCTGACGAGATAATTATTATGAATGACGTGACATCTCAGTCTTCCTGGCAGAACTATCGCTAAAGCTTTCATGGTTTTATAGTTGATTTTAAAACATTAAAAGTGTGATTTGTAGATGATTGACAGCTAGATGCATGATTACAGCTGGTTGTGTTACGTGCCAGCCCTTATTTGGTTATTTTATTGTTTATTTTTGTGTCACATCATGTGTTTCTGTCTGTCACCCAGTCCACTTATCTGCTTGCTCCGCCCACTCCTGTCTCTGACAAAAAGGGCATGTACACTGCACAGGTTGAGCCCTATATGTGCACGTGCCTGGCGTGCTGGCTAGAAGCTTTTGACATTATGCTACTTCAGTGTCTCAGTCATTCAGAAATGATTATTAAATGCTGGATTTATGCACAAGAGAGTTTATTACAACAGTTTTGCAAACACGTTTTATACCATTTCAAATATATATATTATGTGCAGGCTGTATAAGTGCACATACAGTGCTCAGCATAATGGAGTACAGCCCATTTTGAAAATGAATATTTTCCTCCATTTCTCAGTGAATATAGGCAATTTGTTTTGGTGCATTTGAACAAAAAAGATTTATTAAAGAGATATATTTATGAAAATTATATTTTAGTCACTAAACATATTGAGAAATTGAAAGATAATCAGTGGTGGTAAGAGTACTGTAAAATCATACTTAAGCAAAAGTACCATTACTTGGCCAAAAATGTAGTGCAGTAGAGTAAAAGCATCTGTTGTAAATATTACTCAAAATATGAGTGAAAAGTAGAGCTTTCTAAAGTACTCAAGAGTAATGAGTAGTGAGTATTACACAGTTAAAAGCTGATGCATTTGCATGTAATTTACATGTGTGTGTAAACTGTGATATCTGATTGCTCCTATGACATTATATAAGACATAAACGATCATTGACGTACTCTGACATCCCCATACAAAAGAGCACGGCTCCTAATGATTAAGCAAAGTGGAAGAAAAGAGACAGGCGCCAGAGGGTGCGCCGAACCAACAAACCAGCTGGAGGGACTTTGGGTGACTTGACCTCCCAATTTACACGCATGACTCTCAGTGCCTGAGCGTGTTTGGAACTGGACACATTTGAAGACTAAATTGCTTAATGATTATTATAACTGACAAGCATGGTCTTAAAATGTATGAACTAAGTAGGCTATATATCTAACATGCTCCGTTCCTTGGACAAGTTCTCCGGCTTGCACACTTGGAAACAGATCTTTATCTGTACATTTAGGTTCTTTAGGTATTTAGGAACAGCTATAATTTGTTAGCATAAGACATGACAAATAGGTTTAGCTGATTGTTGGAATTTTTAACAAAGTAGTTTTGACCACATTATACTGTTGGTCCTTAGTGATTTATAAACTGTTGTCACATGTAATGGGGAAACCCAGAGCGTGAATGTGTATGTACCCACATGAACGTAATCCCACATGTCAAAATCCTCAATGATGTATGAGGTGTATTTATGTGCATGACTTGACTGTGAAAGTATAAAAGCTGGACCATACTGACCAGCTTTGCGTGTTTTCCAACTTCTCTATACTGGAGGTTGGTTAGCCCTTTATTCTCAACGGAGGATAAAGTAAGGATTTTGTTTCTGTTATTTGTCTTTTGTTATTTTACTTTTTCACTGGATTTCATTTTGTTAATAAAAGTATATTTTATTAATTTACTTCGCTGGAGTGGACATTGAATTCATTTTCCAGAACTCATCAAGTCACCCTGTGTGGTAAGGTATGAATCTAATGTATTCTTTTTGCAAAACATTTAAAAGATGATCCTTCAACTAAACTCTAGCTAAGAAATATAGCCAAGAGAGGATTCTGGTTTATCTTTGTTTATTTAGGTTATTAAATAAAGGTGATCCAGTACAAAACGTAGCATGCAACAACGAGTTACTGCCCAGCAAGCACACAACGTCATAAGACGTTTATATTAGGTTGTGATGTTAGGTGACCAAAATGCAATGTCTATCCAGCGTCTAAGTACAATCTTACTTTGATGTCCAATAACGGCGTTGATATTTGGTTGACCAAAATCCAACATCGAGCCAACATCTTAAACCAACGTCATATTGAAACTACTGTCAAATACTGACATTTATTCATTATGTACAGCAACCAAAATCCAACATCTGATAGACATCATAGGGGTAACGTCCACACAATGTCAAGCTGTAACATCATTAGATGTTGATATTTGGTTGGTTTTAGGTTGGACGTTGGACATTGACATTGGGTTCTGACGTCAACCTGATTTTTATTTCCAAACAAAATGCAACATCCCCATAACATTAGGATACAACGTCAATCTGACGTCATGTTGACATCCTGTGCCAGCTGGCTGTTTAAGGCCATTTCTGTCTTCTTACAGTAAACATCCATCATCTTGTCATCAGTGACATGCATCTAAACAGTCTCTGAGTCAATGCGTGTAAAGATTTTGAACATCTTCTTGGACATGTTTAATGCTTCCAAAGAGTTTGCTGCAATTGACCCTTTGCTAAGCCACACCCAAAAACCGCCACACACCAATCGTGGCTTAGCAACTGTAGCTACGCGCAGGAGCTCTGTCAAGCTTTCGAGTGAGGGAAAGAAGCCAAAGAGTTGTACATATGAATTGTGCAAATCTGATGCCCGGTATCCTAAAAGTTTGGACCGGGTGGTGGATTTTTTTCCCTTTTCAAAACCTAAAACACAAGGGGAGAAATGCCAGCATGGATCAAGCTCTGTGAGGGGAGCTAAACGAGTTGGTTTTGTTTTCGATATTCCTGACACATTCAGTGATAGACGGCAATAACTCATACACCTCTTACCCTAAACAGATCTAAACTATGTTTCCTACAACAATACAAAGCAGATTCTGTTTCACAGCTTTCTTTTTCTTTTTTCACTCGATATTATAAGCAATGCTTCTTTTAAGCCCTCACCATAGTAGTCAATCTATCAGGCTTTTTGGCTAAAAAAGAGAAATCACGGCTTAATTAGATTATTTTTTAATTTTACCTCTTCTGCTGTGCATGAACTAAGCTGTTGAATGGTCAGTGTATGAGGCAGCTAGGCTAACCTAGCTTTCAATTTTGATTGAATTATTTTCTAATAGGTTGCCTATTATGTTGTGATTATACCCCTGTAATGCATCCTGCAGTCCTTTTTTATCTGGCTTTCTCTGATATCTCACCTGCTCGCCAAAAATGACTAATTATTTTCCATGCAATGTCTGACACCGGCGCATACATATTGTAATAGACGTGCCAGGCATGAAAGCTTGACAGGTGTAGCAACAGTAACTAAGGAGGGTGAGGCTTAGCGAAGGGTCAATTATAAATCGCTCATGTTATGAGGTAGTCCATTGTGAAGCTATTTACCTTCTATGTGCGATTTGTTTGGATAGGATTACAGGACTGATTTTTCTAATCCCCATAGACAAGAACAAACAAAGTAGTGACTGCAGGTTGAGGGAAAGTAGAGGAGTAAAAGTACATATACTGCAGTAAAAATGTACTCAAGGGGAAGTAAAAGTACACATTTTTAAAACTACTCAGTAAATTACAATTCCTTAGAAAAAATACTCAATTACCATAATTTGAGTATTTGTAGTTTGTTAAGTTACACCACTGAAGATAATACAATTACAATTACATATTGAAAAATAAATTACAACCTACAAAATGTCTACTCATTTTTTTTATTGTTTTGCTTCTCTTGATTTTTCCTCTTTTTTAAATTTGTATTTAATATTTTTCTATAAAATATAAATTTGGCTGTGCTAGTTTTTGGAGCGTTATCGTAAGTTATTTTGTTAGATGAGCTCCAGATTTGACTAATCTAATGTATATCCACAAATATAATATTGTAGAGCTTCCTATTAAAAATATGAATTTAAAAAAGAGATTTGTGAGGCGTGTATTTATATATGCTGAGCGCTGTATATTGTTCACCCAGAGTGTTTACATGCTCATACAGCAAGTAATACTACAAGCATTTAGTTTGGGCTAGCTTTAGCAGATGGACATTGCTTTACAATGCCCTTGATGGGTGAGTGGATGAGTGTCTTTAGTCTCTCAGGTGTGAATTATTCATGACCATTGTCACTCACGCATACAGCTGAGATCACCCAAAGCAATCTTAACAAATTGTACATCAGTGTAATGTTTTCTTTGAGTGAGGGAACAGAATCATTTTCACATAATTGTGAAGACTGGTTACTCAAAAGTCTTGTTCAGGCACATTCAGTGTGGTTTTTGAACCTTATTTCAGCTACATTTTATTCTCTAAAACCTACTAACAACACATAATATTTTTTTCTAAAAAACACAATCATGTTCATCAATATTTCTTACTGAATATTCTGCTGAATACAAATAAAATACACGTTGGCCAGTACTGTGTAATAAGTAGCTGAAATAAGCACAAATGTCAGGGCATGTCAAAACATCTCAGGGGTCCCAAAATCACCTCAGACCCCTGGAGGTTAAAGATGCTCCCTAAATTAGCAAATATCAGATGTATGTTATATTATGTTACTTTCACTGCTTTCTAACCTGTGCAAACGCTAACTCTTATGTTTGGGATGGAGCATGCTAGCAGTTAACGTTAGCTAGCTCTCAGCTAAACATCACCTCTATTAGTTTAGCTTTAGCAGCCAGGAGTCTTAAGAAATATAGCGACTCCTACATGTTTCTGAGTGACAGTGACTGATGCACACTTGAACAGGGCACTCATATGGAGGAGAAGCAATATGACGCAGCCACAGACAAGCGTATCACACGAGAACTTCAATGCTTATTCTAGACTCACAGTGGATTTAACAGTATGAATGTTAGCCATTTTCCAGACAAGCACGCTCAAACAATGGCTATTGCTGGACCAAGTTCTAGACTGAATATTAGCGAGTCCTAGACTATTCGTAGAAAGAAACGTCTTGAGTCCAGAAGATGATAAAAATAAACTAAAACAAACTCAAACCCGTTCTCTTAATATCTCTGTCATCAGCCTGACCATCACATTCACACTGATGGACCATTAGAGGACTTTTATTCTGTCAGGTGAGAAACACCTGATCAATATTCATGACTGCTGACTCTCCTTCACATCCAGCCTTTCTGACAGAAGAACTTCAGTCAATATATTGCTTTACCTGAATGAGTAATCAGGGTTCATTTCAGATCCATGTGAAGTAAATACACCAGTTCACCAGGTCCCTTTCAGTAAGGTCTTGAATACACATGCTTATAGTGTGTGTGTGTGTGTGTGTGTGTGTGTGTTTGTTTTTATTACATGGTGGGGACCTCAGCATGTTAGCACACTCACAAAGTGGGGACCAAAAACATAGTGGGGACCGAACGCCCGGTCCCCACTATGTTTTGCCTTTAATAGACTCAGGGGGCGTTGCTGATATGCCTAGTGCAGTTTTTTTCATTGATCCCCACCTTGACCATTCATCTGACTTGAGTGTGTAAGTGTGTGTCGGCGCACTGCTCTATAGCGCTCCTGTAGTCGGATGGCGGTACTGCACCTCACACACACTAGGCGCGATATACACACACTCTAGCTATTGCACATGCGCAGATCTCCTGAATAAATCCGACTTTAATTAACTTAATTAAGATCAATCATCAAATTAATCGAGATTTGCTGGTAAGTTAGAGTGTTTTTCATTATCATAATGTAATAAAATCAGTTATATGACGAATATTTCTTCTGCATATTTTTGACAGTCATCAGGTGAAGTTATTTAAGTGTTTTAACGAATTCCCTGGGTGTTTTAATCGATGTTGTTTCAAATTACGTATTAATAAAACACTGATAAGACACAAACTACAGTTCGGTATGTAATTCAACTTGTTTACTCGAGTAAAAGTTACTCGCGCTAATGTGCTAACGTGCTAACTGCCCGGTGCTACGTGAATCAGAGGCCGGAGTGGAGTGCGTGAGCCGCGGCCGGACGGTCACCACGCCCGGACGGCTAAATGGATCGACGGAGGAAAAAACTATTAAAAGATGCGGAGAAACACATCACCAGCTCAACTAATAAGACCCATTCACTGGAAACCGAATATATGGAAGATTACTAAGGTATGTTTTTTTATAGTTCTTGTATTGTACTTTTTAAATGGTTAAATGTACCATTGCGTTGCAACAATCCAAGCCTTTTTTTAAACATTTAATCCTCAAATAACACTATTATATATTATTTATACGTTACTGTAGTTATATAGAGGTTATAATTTAAATGTGGAGACATCTGGTGCTAGAAATGTACTTAGTTTATTGTTCTATGACGTTTAGAATGTTTTATTTAAGATTAATAATTATAATAAACTCCAACTTGGAGTAAAACATACATAAAAGTACATATATGTTCATTGTGTGTGCGTGTTTTATTTATTTATTTGCTGTCAACTGGTAGCCCTATACAAAAAGGTTGTACTAGTTAATGCTAGTTAATGCATTTACTAACATGAACAATGAATAATACATTTATTACAGTATTTGTTCATGTTTGTTAACTTTAGTTAATGGAAATAAAGTTGTTCATTATTAGTTAAACAGGCACAATGCATTAACTACTGTTAACAAGCATGAATTTGGATTTTAATAATGCATTAGTAAATGTTGAACTATGATTAATAAATGCTGTACATGCATTGTTCATTATTAGGTCATGTTAGTAAATACACTAACTAATGAAACCTTTTTGTAAAGTGTGACCTTTAAA
The DNA here is from genome assembly GCA_903798205.1 of Danio tinwini. Lineage (NCBI taxonomy): Eukaryota > Metazoa > Chordata > Actinopteri > Cypriniformes > Danionidae > Danio > Danio tinwini. Next base: position 4,812 of record CAIGQZ010028106.1, on the reverse strand, counting down.
CAATTGAAGTGGAAAAAGATTCATTAAAACTGTCTTCTAAGAAAAAAGAACAGGTGTTTAATAGTTTTAGAACAACTTTGAGGAAAGGTTCTGATCCACTTCAAAAGGTTTACTGTATTTACAATTCACACACTGAGAGAGGATGCTGTTAATAGCTTTTAGATCAGTGTTTGCGATGCGAGTGTTTGCATTGTCTACATTTATTAAAGGAAATTTTGTGGTTAAGTACAGATGATAGAGCTTGTGGAAGTAGAGCATAGATGAGATATTAATTAAAATACTGTCTTTATGTTTGACTTTATATTGTAAAACAGGAAGAGGTGGTTAAGTGTTTTCCCCCTTCAAGTGCACGTGTATATATTATATTCATTGTGTTTGTATTCATGTCATAGTTTAGCTTTTTATTATTGCTATGAGAGAGCATAATTAAAAATGTTCTTTGCTTTTTTTGCAGCATTGATGCCGCTCATGAGGACGGGACCCTCGGCCGGCTGATGAATGATGACCATCTGCACCCCAACTGCACTGTCAAAAAGATTGTTGTTCAGGGAAAACCACATTTGTGATTTTTTGCAATCAGGTATATTTTCCCTGGAGAGGAAATAACTTTTGACTATGGCGCATGTGATTGGCCTTGGAGAAAGGTTTGACATTTTGACCACTTAATACATTAATCTTTAATACATTCAGCAAAGCTAAGAGTTTTGTAATGTTAATATAGATTAAGTGTAAATCTGTTCAAAAGTATAGAGTTTGCATCATCCATAAAAGATAATGAAATCGATCTCTTAATATCTTCTTGTCCTAATGAGTAAAAACAGTTAAATTAATTGGGTAATGCTTTACTTTAAAGGGGTGTTCATAAGAGCTTTCATTGAAGTTGACCATATGACTGCAGAAGAGAACTGCTCCCACAACTCTCTGATGAGGTATGTTTATTATTATTGTTATTATTATTCTTAGTAGTAGTAGTAGTAGTAGTTGTTGTTGTAGTGTATTTAATTCTAATTAAATAACTTAATCAAAATATAGAAATAAAACAGAGTGTGTTCTAATTTGTGAACGTATGTACCTTTGTAACATTGTGGGGACCAGAGGCATGTTAGAGAAGCTGTGAAACACACTTTGTCCTGAATACACACACAGTAAGGTCTGACGTAGTGGGGACTGGGACCTTTGAGTACCGCTGTCTAACTAATATATATATATATTTTTTTATATTTAGCTTTTATTAAAGGATTACCATATGACAAAAGAAGAGAACTGCTCTGCTCCAGTAGGAGTCCCACAACTTTTTAATGAGGTATGGTTATTACTATTATTATTATTATTATTATTATTATTATTAGTAGTAGTAGTAGTAATAGTAGTAGTAGTGTTGTAGTTGTGTATTTAATTGTAATTAATTAACTTAACCAATATATAGAAATGAAATGCTGTGTGTCCCCTAATTTGTGAACACATGTACCTGTGTAACATTGTGGGGACCAGAGGCATGTTAGAGAAGCTGTAAAACACACTTTGTCCTGAATACACACTCAGTAAGGTCTGACATAGTGGGGACCGGGACCCTTGAGTACCGCTGTCTAACTAATATATATATTTTGTTTATATTCAGCTTTTATTGAAGGATGACCATATGACAGAAGAAGAGAACTGCTCTGCTCCAGTAGGAGTCCCACAACTCTTTAATGAGGTATGGTTATTACTATTATTATTATTATTATTATTAGTAGTAGTAGTAGTAGTAGTAGTAGTAGTAGTAGTGTTGTAGTTGTGCATTTAATTGTAATTATTTAACTTAATCAAAATATAGAAATGAAACAGAGTGTGTTCTAATTTGTGAACGCATGTACCTGTGTAACATTGTGGGGACCAGAAGCATGTTAGAGAAGCTGTGAAACACTTTTTGTCCTGAATACACACACAGTAAGGTCTGACATAGTGGGGACCGGGACCCTTGAGTACCGCTGTCTTACCAATATTTTTTATTTGTTTATATTCAGCTTTTATTGAAGGATGACCATATGACAGAAGAAGAGAACTGCTCTGCTCCAGTTGGAGTCCCACAACTCTCTGATGAGGTGTGGTTTTTGTTGTTATTAATTGTATTATTATTATTCTTAGTAGTAGTAGTAGTAGTTGTTGTTGTTGTAGTGTATTTAATTCTAATTAAATAACTTAATCAAAATATAGAAATGAAACGCTGTGTGTCCCCTAATTCATGAACTTATGTACCTGTGTAACATTGTGGGGACCAGAGGCATGTTAGAGAAGCTGTGAAACACACTTTGTCCTGAATACACACACAGTAAGGTCTGACGTAGTGGGGACCGGGACCTTTGAGTACCGCTGTCTAACTAATATGTTTGTTTTTTATATTCAGCTTTTATTGAAGGATGACCATATGACAGAAGAAGAGAACTGCTCTGCTCCAGTTGGAGTCCCACAACTTTTTAATGAGGTATGGTTATTACTATTATTATTATTATTATTATTATTATTAGTAGTAGTAGTAGTAGTAGTAGTAGTAGTAGTGTTGTAGTTGTGTATATAATTGTAATTAATTAATTAATTAACTTAACCAATATATAGAAATGAAATGCTGTGTGTCCCCTAATTTGTGAACGCATGTACCTGTGTAACATTGTGGGGACCAGAGGCATGTTAGAGAAGCTGTGTAACACACTTTGTCCTGAATACACACACAGTAAGGTCTGACATAGTGGGGACCGGGACCCTTGAGTACCGCTGTCTAACCAATATTTTTTATTTGTTTATATTCAGCTTTTATTGAAGGATGACCATATGACAGAAGAAGAGAACTGCTCTGCTCCAGTTGGAGTCCCACAACTCTTTAATGAGGTATGGTTATTGTTGTTGTTGTTATTATTATTATTATTATTAGTAGTAGTAGTAGTAGTAGTAGTAGTAGTGTTGTAGTTGTGCATTTAATTGTAATTAATTAATTAACTTAACCAATATATAGAAATGAAACGCTGTGTGTCCCCTAATTTGTGAACGCATGTACCTGTGTAACATTGTGGGGACCAGAGGCATGTTAGAGAAGCTGTAAAACACACTTTGTCCTGAATACACACACAGTAAGGTCTGACATAGTGGGGACCGGGACCCTTGAGTACCGCTGTCTAACTAATATTTTTTATTTGTTTATATTCAGCTTTTATTGAAGGATGACCATATGACAGAAGAAGAGAACTGCTCTGCTCCAGTTGGAGTCCCACAACTCTTTAATGAGGTATGGTTATTACTATTATTATTATTAGTAGTAGTAGTAGTAGTGTTGTAGTTGTGTATTTAATTATAATTAATTAACTTAACCAATATATAGAAATGAAATGCTGTGTGTCCCCTAATTTGTGAACGCATGCACCTGTGTAACATTGTGGGGACCAGAGGCATGTTAGAGAAGCTGTAAAACACTTTTTGTCCTGAATACACACACAGTAAGGTCTGACATAGTGGGGACCGGGACCCTTGAGTACCGCTGTCTAACCAATATTTTTTATTTGTTTATATTCAGCTTTTATTAAAGGATGACCATATGACAGAAGAAGAGAACTGCTCTGCTCCAGTAGGAGTCCCACAACTCTCTGATGAGGTGTGTGTGTGTCTACAGTCTTTATGTTAATACACATGCTATAAGGTTTGGCATGGTGGGGACCTGGACTGATGAGTGCTAGTTCTTAACATGTTTTTATTATCTTGTTTTTATAGTTTTTTGTAACAATGATGTTGAAATGACCACTAAAGAAGACTGCTCGGATGCTTTCACAAGAGTCCCTAAACTTACAGAAGAGGTATGTGTACTTTATTTATTTATTAAATTGAACAGTACTGTTTACACTTTATTTATTGTCCCAAATTAAGCTGTATATCAATCTAGTGTATGCATTTTTATAAGATTTATGTTTAACACTGATGTATGATAGCATTTCCCGTCTGGTCCATGATAAAAACTATGCTGGTTGAGAGCATAAATTGTTAAACATTCTATGCTATGTCTCTTCAGTCAATTAAGTGCATCATCTGGATTTAGTCAATAATATGTGAACATATGTACCTGTGTAACATTGTGGGGACCAGAGGCATGTTAGAGAAGCTGTGTAACACACTTTGTCTGTAATACACACACAATAAGGTCTGACAGAGTGGGGACCGGGACCCTTGAGTACTGCTGTCTTACCAATATTTTTTATTTGTTAATGTTCAGCTTTTATTGAAGGATGACCATATGACAGAAGAAGAGAACTGCTCTGCTCCAGTAGGAGTCCCACAACTCTCTGATGAGGTATGGTTATTACTACTATTATTATTATTATTATTAGTAGTAGTAGTAGTAGTAGTAGTAGTAGTAGTAGTAGTAGTAGTAGTAGTAGTAGTTGTTGTTGTTGTAGTAGTGCATTTAATTGTAATTATTTAACTTAAAATATAGAAATGAAACAGAGTGTGTCCTAATTTGTGAACTTATGCACTAGTGTAACATTGTGGGGACCAGAGGCATGTTAGAGAAGCTGTGTAACAGACTTTGCCCTGAATACACACACAGTAAGGTCTGACATAGTGGGGACCAGCGGTCCGTTCTTCATACATGGATTACTCAATTAGCTGGATTTGGTTATTGACACTTTGACACGATTCGTGATAGATTCGTTCTTCAAACCTCATCCGAGAGTTATTATCATAGCAACAGGTCTGGAGCTCAAACCTGCTCTGGAGCAGCAACTTATTTCATATAAACAGGATTTAATTGGGTCATTACTAGAGAAGGTGATACTGAAAGTATGTACC
>CAIGQZ010028098.1:0-29762 GCA_903798205.1 Danio tinwini | reverse complement strand
TGACGATAGTGGTATTGGAAATGTAAATGTATAAGAGCTTGTTTAGAATGTTGCTGCTGCAGCAATTGAAAATCAGGGCGACCCCTAAATGGGTCAGAGCTGTGGTGAATGAGAGAGAATGGAAGTATGGGATAATTGTTTGGAGAGAGAATTAAAAGAGCTCCTGTGTTTATAAGAGGGGCAATAGGGGAAAATGGCGGGACGGTTCTTATTTCTAGGAATGCATGTGGGTGAAAGTCTACTGGAGAGGATCAGCTGGGCTTCCCTGGGGTGATATTGTTCTCTTGTGGTGTAAAAAAAAAAAGGTGGGTGGGGGGGGGGGGGGGGGGGGTTGGCAAAGTTAGATCAGCTATGGTGGGGTGGAATGTGGGTTTGAAATGTGATGTTAATTTAGAACATCTCAAGCAAAAGGCTAGTGTGAACACTACATCAAGGGTGTGGGCTGTGTAAGTGGAAATGTATTTGGAATGGGTGGGGAGTGTAGTAGGCTTGGATGAAGGTCTGCTTCTGTAGCCGTTTGTCTGGATCTCTGGAATGAGAAAGCAAGAGAAAATCAGAAATGAAATTTACAATGTGGTACATGCACAGTAGACATAATGATTTGTTTTAGCTGATATCCATGAGAGGCATCTTGGTATGTGCATGGGCAACTGTGAATGGAAGTGCTTTTGTTAATGCGTGGTACAATAGCTTTGTTACAACGTGCAGGGGTGGTAGAGGTGGGCATTTGCCCCCCCGCAGGATGGCGGATTGATGGAGAGCTGACGATATGGGGTGTGACTTGGCTGATGGTCCTGGAAATACCTCTTGTAGACTGAGCGGGTGAAGTGATTGTGGAGAGAATTTTAGCATTTTTAGAATTTTAAATTTCTCCTCCCATTCATAGCCATCAAGCGGAAATTTTGTTTCTTTGCAGTATTTTACACCCAACAGACCTGCCATAAACTTGCATATGACATTTGTGTGTAATGACATGGGAGTCACTACGGCGTGTTACAATTGGACTTCTATGCTTGCAATTTTTTATTTATTTATTTATTTTTATTATTTTTTTATTAAATAAATAAACATTATTAATAATAATAACAACAACAATAATAATAATAATATTAGTAATAATAATAATAGCAGCAACTGCCAATATCAACCCTTGAACTTAAAAACAATGTCACCACTTAATAAACTGTGTGAATGGAATGTTTGTTATGGGATTTACTTTAAATAATAATTAAACAACATTGCCTTGGAATCTTAACATGATTAGAAATCGCAAGCATATCTGGCCCAATTCATTCAATAAGTCTTTGCAATCATTTGTGAACGTTCAAGAAAAAAGGGGCGGGACTATCTCAAGTTTAGGGAAGCTCATTTAATGGTGACACTTCTCCTTCAGCTATTGGCTCAATGTAATGTCAATCAAAGGTTCAAGAGGTCGGCAGCCATTTTGTAACCTGTATCGCTCTAGTGTTTATGTCTGGAGAAAACGTGCTCCAGCGCTAGTTTGGATGATAACAAAGCATACCATGGATATTTATCAACGTATAAATACACTGTGGACTAATGTTTACGGATTAGATTGCCTGGATAATTGCAATCAAATGGTTCGGCTGGAAGAATGTTATGGATCAGTGGACAATCGGGAGGTTTGAGAGGGGAGTTTTTGGTTGAATCAATGTAGTCTCTTCTTTCAAAAGATTTATAAATGTTTAGTCTTGTTGGTGAGTCGTAGTTTTTTGCGAGGCTTCCCCTTTAACATGATATGTACGTTACCGCTAGTGGACCGCTCGGAAAGCAGTAAGAGTTCAGCTTCATTGTAATGTTTTGATCTTCGGCACATGAGAGTTTAGGTGGAGTTGTGGACGGTGATCTTGCTGGAGATCTGGGTGGAAATCACGGCAGATGCGTTGGGTGAGGTGTTTGAAGTGAATAGAAAGGAGATTATATTGACCGCATTACGGTTAGATAGTGGAAAGCTGGTGAGCCGGCTGATGTCTTTGCGGGACCTCAGGCTCGCTTGTCATCCTGGCGGGGCTGAATAGTGCTGAACTGCGGCTGAAGTCGCAGGGAGAGCGGTGCGCTGACTGAAGTTGTAATTGTCTTTGGAGCTTGGTTCTTCCATCTTGGTGGCTAAATGGTGCAATGCTGTAGGAGCTTTTTTGGAGCTGGAGCGTTAGTAGCGGGAAGCATTCTTCCAAAACGAAGATAGAGCAGTAGGGAGAAAATGATCCATATATAGTAAGCTTGGATCGTTCTGATTGGATTATTACTAATTACAGATGAGAAGCCAGACGTGCTCAATCATATCACGTGCTCCTCTCGAAATTAGTTTGTGAAACTTCACATAATGAACTTCAGTAAAAACAAAAACAATCTCATTTATAACAGAAAAGAATTATACTAGTTTTTGCCTTGATTTGCTCTCTGATGTCTTCTGCATAGTCCTCTGTCTGTCCCATCATTCTCACTCTCTTCTAAGATGGGATGGTAAGCCAAATCAAAAGTTACAATGGGCCAACTTTGGCCTGCGGACCCTACTTTAGGCATCTCTGCTCTATATAGTCTAAACAGTGGCTTATTGGGTGTTTATATTGGGCTACTCAATGTGTGTGTGTGTGTGTGTGTGTGTGTAAATGTCCAGTATAGAACATTTCATGAGATTTGATAACTGTGTCCGGTCAGTAGGATTAGTCAGGCCTAAAATATGTAAAGTAGTGGGGTTTGCATTTCACGCAGCGTTAAGCTGACATGAGTGTTGCGCTTTTTTTTACACACTGTTTATGTCAGCGGTGTCCAAACTCGATCCTGGAGGGCCGGTGTTCTGCTGAGTTTAGCTCCAACCTGCTTCACCACACCTGCCAAGAAGTTTCTAGGATATCTAGGACGAGCCTGATTAGCCGATTCAGGTATGTTTGATTAGAGTTCGAGCTAAACTCTTCAGAACACCGGCCCTCCAGGATCGAGTTTGGACACACCTGGTTTATGTGAATGAGAAAAATAGATACAAAAATTTGACTGAAAGCGTGAGTACAGCCCTGCATGTCCTTCAAAAAGTGCACACGTACACACATGCGCTTACACTCACACACAAACAAAAACACACACTTGTACAGCTATCAAGTTGTGTTTTCATGTTGTATGGGGACTTTTTATAGCCGTAATGATTTTTATACTGTATAGACTGTAAATTATGACCTTTTATCCCAGTCCTCACAGAAAACAGTTTTATGTTTTTAAAATACTTCATTCTGTTTGATTTATGAGTTGTTTTCTTAATTTGGACCAAAAAAAGGTCTCTATATGATAATAAATTACAGTCTTTATTATACTCATGCATGGGGACATTTGGTCCTTACTACGTGATGGTTATCTGGCCAACATACCGACACACATATACTCACCGGCCACTTCATTAGGTACACCTGTCCAACTGCTCCTTAACACAAATTTCTAATCAGCCGATCACATGGCAGCAACTCAATGCATTTAGGCATGTAGACATGGTCACGGCCATCTGCTGCAGTTCAAACTGAGCATCAGAATGTGGAAGAAAGAGGATTTAAGTGACTTTGAACGTGGCATGGTTGTTGGTGCTAGACGTGCTGGTATGAGTATTTTAGAAACCGCTGATCTACTGGGATTTTCACACATGGAATGGTCAGAAAAAGAGAAAATATCCAGTGAGCGGCAGTTCTGTGGGTGCAAATGCCTTATTGATGCCAGAGGTCAGAGGAGATTGGCCAGACTGGTTCTAGCTGATAGAAAGGCAACTGTAACTCAAATAACCACTCGTTACAATTGAGGTATACAGATGAGCGTCTCTGAACGCACAACACGTCCAACCTTGAGGTGGATGGGCTACAGCAGCAGAGGACCACAGCGGGTGCCACTCCTGTCAGCTAAGAACAGGAAACCGAAGCTACAATTTGCCCAGGTTTACCAAAATTGGACAATAGAAGATTGGAAAAACGTTGCCTGCTCTGATGAGTCTCAATTTCTGCTGCGACATTCGGATGGTAGGGTCAGAATTTGGTGTCAACAACATGAAAGCATGGATCTATTCTGCCAAGTTCAGGCTGGTGGTGGTGGTGTAATGGTGTGGGGGATATTTTCTTGGCACACGTTGGGCCCGTTAGTATCAATTTAACATTGTGTCAATGTCACAGCCTACCTTAGTATTGTTGCTGACCATGTTCATCCCTTTATGACCACAGTGTACCCATCTTCTGATGGCTACTTCCAGCAAGATAATGCAAAAATCATAAAGCGCGAATCATCTCAGACTGGTTTCTTGAACATGACAATAAGTTCACTGTACTCAAATGGCCCTACACAGTCACCAGATCCTCAATCCAATAGAGCACCTTTGGGGTGTGGTGGAACGAAAGATTCGCATCATGGATGTGCAGCCGACAAATCTGCAGCAACTGCGTGATGCTATCATGTCAATATGGATCAAATTCTCCGAGGAACATTTCCAGTACCTTGTTGAATCAATGCCACAAACAATTAGGGCATTTCTGAAGGCTAAAGGGGGTCCAACCTGGTACTAGTAAGGTGTACCTAACAAAGTGGCTGGTGAGTGTGCACATACACTCACACACACTGGCAGACAAACCACGGAATGCTACTGACTGTTAGTTCCCATCACTCACTCTTCACCAGTCTTGGAAACCAACAATTTTCTGTTGATTTTTCTCACCTAGATTTTCCACTTACCACCCACTGCATCGACAGCTGACCTAATCTATCATACATCTATCAAAAATAATTAGAATCTTTAAAACAAATTGCACAGTGGACTGGCGGATGCATGATTGCTTCCGCATTTAGCCTAAGTGGCCATCACAACTTTGCTGATTGTAGAAACTGAAATCTTGAGAAAGTGTCACACAACAGGATGAAGCGATATTGACTCCATACATTTTAAAATGCAGCACTGAAAGACACATTTAAATATGTGAGCAATGCTGCATTCATGCCATTTCATAATTACCATAATTTCGAGATGACAACATGTTGTAAACGTTTTGGCGTCATTTACGTGCATCTCCTTTTCAAGATCTTAAAGATGCTGCCTGATATATCAAAAATGTCCTAAATATGAATCTTCATGAGTTATGGCTTATAAATGGATGATTATGAAATTTAAGTCAAATACTTGCTATTTTTATGGTGTGGTTATTGTGTAGTGCTTATAATGCATGTATGCAAATATGCATGGACAATTATCTAAAAAGTAAAATTCTGTCCTTTACTTGCTCTTCACTTGTTCCACTAGCGCCACTTTAATCTGCAGTGGTCATGTGGTACAAGCTTTCAAAATTACACAGTGTACAAGTTCTAATTACAAGTTCTATGACAACGTAAATGTCTTTTACTAGTTGGTATCTTGTAATTATGGTAATTCCGGGATGTCATTAACTTATTGTACATTTCCTAAATTATCATGCAGTGTGTACAGAACTTGGCTCACTCTTGAAATTATCATGATTGACACTCTGGTAACCTCAGCAATGTTTAAGTCATTTGCATGTTTGGTCTACTCTATTTTTGATCTTAAGTTAAATTACAGTGACCAAAGATTAGTTCAAAAATGTTAACCCATTTAGATTACAGTATGTTTCACAGAGTGCACTTTTACAGTGTTGCCATATCTATATTTACTATGAGCATTATTGACCTTAATATTTAGGCCTGGCTCATATAATTTATTGCAATACAGCAATTATGTTTTTTTTATTATTAAGGAACACCCTACCTTTTTTTAAGCTGGTTGGCTTGTTTTAGCTGGTCAACCAGGCTGATCGACCAGAAAACCAGGCTGTTCGACCAGCTAAAACCAGCCAACCAGCTGGTTAAAGCTGGATTTTTCAGCAGGGAAACCATTGAATTGGATTAGACCCTTAGCATCTTTTAAAAAAACAGGTTGTATCTTTTGGTTCAGTTTTGAAAATGATAGTGTGTACGCTATAGGGGTTGAACGAAATAAATGCAGTCAACATCACTGCATGTACTACTAAGAATGTACACAGCAAAAAAATCTGTGTACATGTAACTCAATTTGAGTTTAACTAAACACTCCTTGGGTGTACATATGACTCCCTCCATTTTGGAGTTACAATAACACTTTCTGAAATGTGAAATGTGTACATTACTCTCAGAGTTTATTTTAACAGAGTAAGAGTTTATTCTTACATCGAACTGGAGTGTGTGTTACCCTTCAAAGTGTTAATATATTACCTTTTTTCCCTATATTATCAATTGGTGTTTGTGACAGATAACAGTGATCAAATATGTTGAAAATAGGTTTAATTTATTAAATGTTTATTAATCTTTTCAGAAATAATTTCAACACACTACATCACTAGTGGGAAATACACTGCATACTGGGTTAAACGTTGAGTTAAAAGTTTAACACTGAAAAATAAAAACTCTTAAATATATGCTCCTTCACACTCGTGGATTAAAATGTACTCCGGTTTTAACACTGAACAACACCAAAAAAATCACACTGTATATTTAACACTGGAATTTTTGCTGTGTAACAGTAACAGATATTTTAAGGCAAAAGCAATGCATACGTCATCAGCACACAGATTCATGTAAAGTTATTTAATAACAACATAACAGCTGCACACAGTTTCTCTGCGTTTCACAGTTCAGTCACAAAACATGTCAGCATCTACTTCACAGAGGACAACAGCCAATCACATTACTTTTCCAGTGTTGTTTAAACGCAATTGGCTAGGATCTGCTCTAGGGTATTTGCATGGTGAGATCTAACTAACATCTGTTTGACTATTTAAATTTCACTCAAAGTGCATGAAATCTTTAATGCTGACATAAGAGAAATACTATTGTAAAAAATACTTTAAATAATATGAGGGCATTTTCATTTAGTGAACCACCATCGTGTGTATGCTGCCATGTGGTTCAGGTCAAACCATGTGATCTGTGCACTGCGACTAGTCGACGTCAATCAAAAAAGCGTCATGTCAGAGCATTAAAATTGACCAGTCGACTAGTTGGTGCAACACCTAATACACTAAGTTACCCTGAACTAAAGTTTGAACAACCCTAATGTATTTAACAAGAGAATGTTAGAATTAGTAAAACGCCAAACTAATTTCACCAAGTAGGACATGTTCCTGGATTTACATCTATATTGATCCTTGAACAACATTTTAATCAGCCAGTTAAGTGTTACGTTTACCATTTATGTTAAGTTTACGTTTACGTTTAGGATTATGCACTTCTACATGATTGATATCCGCGAATGGCGATGGAGCATGTAGTAGTGCATTTAATTGTAACGTGATTGGCCGAAATTCTATGCTTTGGGTCATTCATTTACATACCTATTTGAGATTTTAAGATGTCTAATATATCGAAGACTGGGGCGCGGGAGGTGTTTTAGAAATCTGCAGTAGTGACCTAAGGTTATACATGTAATGTCACAGTAATCGTTCACAATGTAAAAAATCACTACCGTTCTTCAGTTAATGGTCCAATGTGCTTAAATATGTCATGTGTTCCACGCCCCTCCCCCTGTTTCAGTTGATTCATACTTTAAAGTAACATTTTATGTAAATAATGGGAGTTTATTGTTTTTATTAAAGTAACGTTATGTAAAGGATGTCTTTGATTTTATTTTTAATGTAATACTATGTAAGTGATATATTTGATCTATTGTATGTAGAATTTGTTTCAATTAAATGGAATTACTTACTTGAAATGAACAAATTTTCTTCTGTTCCCTTTAATAAAGTATCAGTTTATTTAAATAGAGCTGTGATTTTATTAGTTTAACTGTATGCTGTATGACTGTATTAGCTGTATGTATGTGATCTATTTCTTTGATATTTTGATTTTTTTCATTTAAATAAAACATGAAATTACTATGCAATTCCTGTCTATGAGCCATTCTTTAAAAACCAATATTTGATGATATAACATACTACTGGAATTAAATGTATAAAGACAAACACCAGTGTGCTGTATAAGCAACATTAAATATATTTGTTACTTTAAATATTTAATATATAAGTTAAATATAACACTGCAGTTATATAACATTATTTAAGGGAAATACACATGTTCTGTATATTTGTTCATTGAAAAGGTTTATGACTTAGTTCACTTTTAAAATAAAAATAGCACAACATTATTTGAGGGAAGTTTAGATTTGTTTGTAGCTAATTATTATGTAATGCGTTTTGTAAAGGATCTGACAAATTCCTTCAAAAAGTGAAACATTTGAAATTTATTTACAATAACTAGGAAAAAGTATTGCTTGCAAATATATACAATATATGCAATAAAATATTAAATGTATGACAACAATAAACAGTGATAAATATTAAATGCAAAAATGTAGTAAACTTGAATAAAATATAAAATGCATGCATGAAATTGCAAACAGTAATAATATCATTATATACATATATACACCGTAGAAAAAAACTAAATAGTTAAACAATAACACAGATAACTTTGTAACCACAAAAAACTACATATACATGAAATGTTCATTGTATAAAAAGAGTGTTCGGGTTCACTTCAGTGTGTCCACAACAGCCATGAACTCTTCATAGCTGCTGAACACTTTGTTTTCCAGTCCTCTGGAAGTTGACATCATTTTCACGACACAAAAGTTCTTCTTTTTGTATTTTTTATGCCCCTGCATAGGCTGGTTACAAAGTGTGCAAACAGGCAAGTGGTGAACCCGAGACAGCTTTGAGCCAACTTCAGTTAGTGTGTCTGTTTTTTTTCTTTTGTATACACAGGACCTGGACCAGAACGCAGGGGTGTCAGGTTGGCTGTATGTGTTTGTGAAGGTGGAGGTAGCTGTACCCTCTGGTGTATCGGTGGTTGTTGTTGGGGTTCTGGGCAGAGGTTGGAATATGGATGATAATGCTTTCTGCTGGGGTAAGGGGGTTTTATGGTGTTTCATGGGGGATGGCGTTTTCGGAGCTGACACCGCAATGTCTGACCTATTCTTTAAGATCTTGGTGCCTGCTGTGCTAGGGATCTGCTTGTACTCCATTTCAGCGTAGTCAGGAGGAGGGAGAACTGATGGCTGACACGGTGCTGGGGGTAACTCTTCCGAGGAGACCGATGTGGTCTTTAATACGACTAATGATGGCATCTTTGTCGCCTGCAGGTTGATCAGCCTCTCTTGGCGATTGATGAAATCTCGGACTGTCTTTGAGTTAATTTTCGGCAGAGGAATCCCCACCTTGCTCAAAACCGGATCCTCCACCAATACGCAGTGCTGGATTTTTCCATAAGCCTTGAGGATGGACGATTTCTCAGGGCATGATTGGCTGGAACCCTGAGGTAACCCCAGCCACAGAAGTTTTACCAGCGTGTACATCAGCCTGTTATGAAGAGCACTGATGTCTTGTTGAGCTGGCGCATAGCGTTTGGCCATCTTCACTTTCTGAACAATGGCAGCTTCAACAAGATCATCTCTCTTCGTCCGGCAGTACAGCGTGTTGCCCCAGTGCGTCTTGTACAGCTGGTTAAACCTCTGTGGCTGCTTGTCGTGGTCCTCTACAGAATTCCATGCATCAATGATTCCATTCCTCTGGTCCGTCGTTAGGCTCAGCTTGGTTTCAGAGAAACCAATCTCCACCAGAAGAGAGCAGAATCTCTCCAGCTGCTGGAATCCTGGCAGGGGGTTAGAGCTGCAGGCATCCTCCTGATGAAAAGCACAATAAGCACATGGTAAGTTTAAATGATTGCATGTTTTGTCTGGCTTCTTTTCACAAGTAATTAAGAGTAACAAGGTGCTAGTGATGCATTTGGACGAACAGAAAAAGACTTACAAAGGCTGGAGGGTGAGCTGTGGTGGTTTCGTTGGTGGTAAGAGTTATGTGGGCTGGGGCAACACCCAGACCATCCTCATTTGCCTCTGGGTCACTCTGGTAAGCCTCGTCATCCTCATCTGGTTCAGCCTGGTCTGGCTGAACCACCTCCTGCTCTGGACTGGGTCCATCACTTGAAAGATCAGCGAGGGAGAAGTTGGAACCAGATTCACCCGTGCTCTGGCTAAAGAGGTACTCCAAACCAAGCAGCTCGTTTGATGTCACAGCAGAAGGGGCACGGAAGTTCTCCTCCACGGTTTCTCCAAACAACAGCTGGCAGCGGTTGTTGAGACGCTGGATCAGAGGTGCGGAGTAGGTTCTGTGCACTCGCCCTTTGCCACCATACACTGCATCAGAACTGCGGTCTGAGTTCCAGCGTGCAATCCCGCTGATCAGGTACACCTGAAATGGACGTGCTGCACAGTGGGGACCTTGAAATGACAGAAAAGAACATTAAAATCATGTCACGGCCACACATACAGTAAAGGTGACTTATTTTAAAACAACGATGACATGGTGAATTTTTTTTTGGGAAAGCCATGCATCTTATTTTTCAGCTGGATTTTAAATAAGCACACTACAAAAAGCATGATTGTTTGCACAACATGTGAATATGCCAGGTGAGTATGCTACAGAACAGGTGAGCAGGTAAGTACATTAGATGAGTATGCTACACTTCGGCTGAAGCAGGTGAGTACATCAGATGAGTATGGTACACTTCAGCTGTAGCAGGTGAGCAGGTGAATATGCTAAAGGTGAGTAAGCCAGTGAGTATATCAGGTTGATAGGCAAGGCAGAGGCAGAGGGAAGCAGGTCATGATTAGCCCAGAGGATGTGAAGGGAAGCCTCTAATAACTACAAAGCACGCAAACTTACTTGAAGAATCCCTTACAGGAACGAGGAGGAGTCTAAGACTGATTTGGTTGACCAGACGATGACACTGAGTGTCCGTGTGGAGTGAGACCTTGGTGTGTCCGTAACAATAAAGAGTAAGTGCAGTCACAGCATTTCATACATTTGCAAAGCTGGACTTTCCAGATCTTTAATCTCCAACTCAATGCAATAAACTGTATAAAGTATAAAACACCTTCAAGACATATTACAGGTGAACAAATTGTATGATTGGTTTACTTAAACAACTGACCCCTGGGGAGCAAAGTATAGTATTCAAGATATGGACTGAATAACTGAAAGCATATTGCTTAACATGTACCTGGTATCATGTGAGGCAGAACTTTGTGGAATCCCTCCAGACTGTTGCTTCCACGAAGACACTTGTAGTATGGCACATCCACCCCATTGATGCTGGTGCTGCGAGCCACTCTGTACATGCTCATCTCCGGAGGATCCTGCATGCACTCCAGGTGCCGTTGCTGGGCCTCCCACAAGCCATCTATTGCTTCTGTTAGGAAATAATGTATGTATGTATGGGTCAACATGTCACATTATAAATGTATAACTAAAAAAAAACTTATATACAGTTGTATACATTATTATATACACTATGAATGCTAATAGTGTTGTACATAATAGACCAATGTACAGATGATGACTTTTTTTTGTGTACTTTTATATACTTTGTGCTGTTTTTAATACTGTAAGTACTGATAACATTTTTATACGCTTGATTATCTACCTGTTGACTTGAAGAGACTGACTCCACTCTCGTCCAGCCCAGCAGGACCCTTGAGTTCATCGATGGCGATCTGCACAAGTCGAAAGGTCTCCTGAGCTCCAAGAGTGACTCTCCGAACATGATGCTTTAGCCGTTCACTTGAAACATACAGTCGCACCATGTCTTCATCTGTCACTCTGTTAAAAGCTGTCGGATCCTTGGCTCTGACAGCCTTGATGAGCAGCTCCAGGTCTGCACGGTTGTAGGCCATCACCGCTCCTGCGAGGGCAGACTTGAACACTGCATACTTGGAGTGGCTGTCTGTGCGGATGGCAGTATCAAAGCGATGGATCCAGTGGAAAATGTCTAAACGGACAACCATACCACCATCCACCCACGTCTGGAAAAGTGACTCCACAGCTGTCGGGCCCTGATCACGACAACAGCCACGGTCAACGTATAGGATTTTGGGGACAGGTTGATTGGCCAGCTGGAATCTGTCCATAACTCCCTGACACATGGGCTTTAGGCGCTCAGTGGACTCCTCGCATGTAAGAACAAATGAGACTATTTGTGAGTACTCATTGCCTATGCTGGTGAACCACTCCGCTGTGCCTTTACCCTCCCCAGACAGCTTCTTCACCACCTGCAAGTCATGAGAATCTCAGTTAGCCCGTATATTATTATCTGTAAATTAATCTCTGTATACTGCTAATTATACACCTTCATATTTAAAACTGTATGTTTAAAATGCACTAATTATAAATGTTTAAATAAAAAAAAAACTTAGGGGACTGGCAGCCTAAATAAATAGTGACAAAATCTGTCATTCTACTCTATATGTTTTTGTTAACCACTTAAGGGTCATGCAGGTCTTGGAGCAATATGATGGTAAGTTAATGAAAAAAACAACAACAACATTTTTTTAACAATGTTCTATATTGCTGTATTTACCTTTTTAGTGGAGTCCATTTTCAGCACTGTGCCAAAAGTGGACAGAATCTGGCTTCTGTAGTCCTGCACATTTTCGGCCTCAGCAAGAAGGAAGGCGTGGCGAAGCAGGTGAGCAGAAGGCATCTCTCTTTGAGGAGGTGGAGCCTCAAACTGCTGTCCAAAGGCTGACACAATGGCACCGGGTTTTATCAGGGTCATCAGGAGGGTTGTGTACAGGTCCTTTCTGTGGAGATAATCCTCCACGTGGTTTTCCTGAACCTGCCGCCACACTTTCACCATAGTGTTCCCTTCGGTGCGATCCCGCAGAAGCCGAATCACACTCTTGTCTACGCCGCGCCTATAAAGTGTGATAATCAGTGTGTGATTACACAGATGCTACTGTGGTAAATGGTAAACAGATGTCAACTGTCAGTTTACTTACCTATGTGTTAAAATCGCAGGGAACATGGCTTGGTGAGCCTCACTGAGCTGACAAATGATTTCAGGATGCCATGCCAACCAACGACCCACCTTGGCACCAGCACCTTTCCTGCCTTCCTTCGTGCATGGCCCACAACACAGGACCTCTGTCAGCATTGTGTACCAGTTGGCTACATCACAGATGTAACGAACCTGTAACATGATCAACCATTGTGTAATTTGAACTGTGAATGTATTTACATTTGTTGAAAATTGTTATTTTTAAAAATAAGTACAATATGTTGTACTAATTGCAACTAAATATGATGCGATGCAATTACTGCTGTAATAATCATACAAAATGTAAACAGACAAACCTTGGTGTGGTATCCTGACTTGTAGAGGTGCACGTTCTTTCCACTACCCACACAGTCTTTACCACGGGGACACTTCAGTGAATATCTCCACACCCCCACTGGCCGCCAGACAAAGATGCGGCCCCGAAAGAAGAGGTGTGGAGATGGCACAGTCCCGCTGACGTAGCCTAGAGGTTCCGGGGGGTAAAACCACATTCGGTCCGACTTCATCACCCTCCGTCTCTTCAGTACACCAGTACTGTCCTGGTAGACCTGAATGTTGGTGAAGAGCCCTCTCTCCGTGTCATCCTTCACCCAAGAGAGGTCAGCTGGTGAAATGCCGTTAGGGTTTTCCCACAAGCGTACCCAACCCTCAAGCTCAACCTGCAATACATGTCAACAAAGATTATCTCGCTGCTTTAATAACAATTAACTTTTCATATGTGTGCACTTAACATGAATATTTACTCACAGAAGAGTCGCACATGGCTGAGGACACTGGCTCCTTGTGTTTGAGCTTGGTGGTGGAGGACGTGGAGACAGACGTGGAAGCAGTGGCAGACGTGGTGGTATACTGGGAAGCGGTTGTTGATGTGACAACAGTGGTGGAGGTGCCACGCTTGGAAGCAGTGGCAGTCATGGCAGAGGTGGAAGCCATGGCAGTGTTGGCAGCCGAGGTGCCACACTTGGAAGCAGTGGCAGCCATGGCAGAGGTGGAAGCTGTAGCAGTGGTGGCAGTCATGGCAGAGGTGGAAGCTGTAGCAGTGGTGGCAGTCATGGCAGAGGTGGAAGCCATGGCAGTGTTGGCAGCCGTGGAGGTGGCTGCAGAGGTGGAAGCAGATGCTGTTGTTGATGTGGTTCTTGATGATGGCACCTTTGACCTGGACCATGAAGGACTATCAGCTTCAGATTTTAACTTCTGTGTAAAAAAAACAAACAAAAAAAACATAAAAATGTGTCCATTTAATCCAAGATGTTGTACGTACAAATAAAATCTATAATGACATTACGTTTTATGCTTTGTATTTCAGAAAACTAACCTGGTCCTTTTTGTCATATATGTATTTTCTAAAGCGCTTCATCTGCACACTGCTGATGTGTGTAACAGGAGTGTGCAGCCAGCGGGTGACAGAGTTATGTGCCCTGAGGATTAGGTCCTTCTGATCGCTGCTAAAGTCTTCAGGCCTGTCCATCAAGGCAGCACGCTGGCTGTACAGCTCCCACATCTCCTGAAATGTGTAGTGTTCAAACCCTTTCTGCCCGTAGATGCCGCGGTGGACGTTAGCTTCCAGGGTTACTGACAGCTGAGGGAAGCTCTCTGCATATTCTTCCAAGCAGTCCTTTATCCAGCCATTGTGTATCTTTTTGGGCTGCTTGGCCACTTCCTCTCTGTGCTTATCGATCACACTGCAAACACATTTGAACAATTGCACAGCAAATAAATAGAACAATAAACTACAGACTGAAAACATCTGTATAAATATAAACATTATATATAATATTAATTTAACTATATTATCTAATTTCAGTAGTTTTTAAATATATAAAACACAAAATGGCATGTGCTTACAACTTCATGTAGCCCACATCGTTTTCTGCCAGCCAGTGGAATGGGGCGTTGGCATACTGGCCAAAAGGTAGCACCAGCTTCCCTAAACACTGCTGCCGTGATGGAGCCAAAGTTCCCTCAGCTCGAAGAAGCCTTTCTGCATGATTAAATGCAGCGTATTCATTAAGGAGCTGTGCCGGTGGGAGAGCAAAGCTAAGCTTTCTTTCCCTGTACAAACGGGCCTCCTTCGTCGCCTGTAAAATGGCTTGCTGACGATTCAGAGGAGCAGATGGGTTTACAATCCGTAATGTCGGCAATGCCATCTCACAGGTTTCTGAAGAAAAAAAACACATATATTAGCTGTGTTTTAAGTCTTATAAATGATATCATGCAGTCATAAATATTTTTTTGAAATTTATTGTAACACTTTATTAACATTATTAAACATACATGCATGCTTTAAACAATATAATGCTTTAATCATAATCAGAATGATATAATGCTGTAATCACAAGCTAAAAGGAATCAAAGTGTGTTAACATGAATGGTTGATTAATGTAAGCACGTCTTAACGTTTACATAAATATTTAATGCAATAAATGACTACAAGGTGGTATCAGTTTTTTAATGCTGTCTGTCATGTTTATAAATGTTTTTAGAGATTTAAATATGCCCATTTATGTGCATAAGTTAGGATGATTTCACATTATTGCAACTTATAATAATAATATAATAGAATGATATAATGCTGTAATTACCAGCTAAATGCTTTAAAGGTTTATTAACATGAATGGTTGATTAATGTAAGCTCACGTGTTAATGTTTACATAGGTACTTACTACTAAAAATCACAGGGCTGTATCAGCTTTTAAAAAAATGCTGTCCATCATGTTTATAAACGTTTTTAGAGGTTTAAATGTGTCCATTTGTGTGCTCATTGAAGTTATGACGATTTCACATTATAAAAACATTAATAACATTAAACATTTTAATAGAACGTTATAATCACCAGTTAAAAGCCTCGAATTGTTTATTTAGGTACACTTGTCTTAACGTTTACATGAATATTTACTGTAATATTTCATTTGCATAAATACATACGTCGAGATCAGCTTTTGTTAAATGTTTTTGTCATGTTTAGAGCATCAGTGACGATGACACAGGCGTTTTCATGTATTCGTTGTGTTTATGAATATTGTGTTGAACGTAAATTCACTTTTACACAGTTTACTTGAGCATATGGCATATTGTGTCGTAGACATGTTGTTTTGTCGTTTTTCTTAGTTTTTTTTCAATCGGGGACATAATGAACGTTACGATAGTACAGGATAAAAGTACGTCACCGAATGCCAAAATACACATCAAAACACCGGTTTACTGTACATACTGTAACTTGTCACGATCAGATAATTAATCTTTATCAATCAACAACAACACTGCATCGCACCAGAACACAGATTGCGAGTTTTTTTCAGCTCGATAAACACTTTTAGACTGTTTACAATAGCGAAATTAATCTTTATGTCTGCTCAGTCAATGATTTGACTTGTAAAATAATCAGACGTGGACTCACCTTCAAAACAACGTCGGTGTATGCTGATTGCAGGTTGTTTCGGGCGAACAAAATCAGTGTTTATGACTTTACAACAGTTTAAAACTGAAAAAGCAACAAACTAATATTTAAATCCTCTGATTCTGACGAGAAGAGCGAAAGGATGACGCCCCCGTGCAGCGATTGGACGGCTGGATTCACAGCCCGCTTCTTTCATTGGTCACCGACTGTAGACAATATTCTTTCATTGGTCACCGACTGTAGACAATATTCTTTCATTGGTCACTGACTGTAGACAATGTCTACGGTCACCGTACACTTTGCACGACTGTAGAAAGAACCTCTGCGAATATTCTCTTCTGATTTTGGAAAAAAATTACAGTTATGGTTGGGTTTAGGGGTAGGGAATTGGTATGGACTACATTTTCAAACAAAAATAATGTTTCCAGGATCAACATAGATGTTAATCCAGGATTGCATTGTACTTGGCAAAATCATGACATGCTTAATAAACTGGCCCTATTACCTCAAGATTTTTGTGTGAAACAAATGCACAGTGAAAAACATGGGCTACCGAGATCTTATGTGATTATGCATCATTTGCCATTACTTCTTTGTTGAAAGATTAGGTTTGTAACCTCTAATGTATAACTATTCTTTAATAAAGAAAAAAAAAACTATCAGGGAAGGCCCAGTGCACATTTAAACATTTTACATTCAGATGAGTTTAAGATTGAGTTTGTTTATTTACTATATTGTTCTTTAGATTATGCAGACGTTGCAAGTTCATGTAGGTTAAAGATGTTCACTTAAAACAAACCTAATTTGCAATATAAACAGTGTGTCTCTGTCTTCCTCTGCAGGCAGATTGTAACACTACACACCACACAATAGCAGGTGAGAGAACACAACAGCTGGAGAAGGAAGCAACATTAACACCAAAACCTAAAGCTGCTACGAGATGTTCCCAGCGTTCTCACTTTAGACATAATTATGTAATTGCTCTTAACATTTAGACAACATCAGCACATTTTTCATTCCCTTTTTCTTGACGCTTTCATTCTGTATTCTTTAGCTTTTCTTTGACTGGCAATGACATTCACAGGATACTGCACAAACATGCATGACAGAAACATGCATGAGTCTAATCTCAGTGCTTTCCAATGAACGGTCACTGTGACCCAGTAAGACCACCATGCTGTTGGCTTAATGGAAAAATAAATTCCGGGTGAGAATTAGCCTTCAGGTGCTAATTACAGTCCTTCATCTGCCCGCTGTGTCCGACGAGGAGCTGTGAGTGAAAAAAATAAATGCTTTATAGCCTGCATTTTGTTCTTAAAGCAGAGGACACAGCACAACTGCTGGCTTTCATATTAGGGTGCTTGACTGTGTTGAGTTAGATTTATTTTGTACATTCACTTGACAAAATCACCTAAAATACTGTATTTTTTCATTAGCCTATTCATTCAAGCCAAACCAACTTGACCATTTCTTTCCACAGCACAAAGTGGATTTTTTTTTCCAAGTATTTTTATTAGCCTAAGGTTGTCATCAGACAGTTGAACCCTTTCTCATTATGACATCTCTAGGCCTACACTAAATCTGCACAAATGTTTGAGCCTATCGTTCACTCTATTTATTTGTTTGGGTAAATGCGGGTATATCTTAATCACTGGCCACATTACTAGGTACACCTTACTAGTACCATGTTGGACCCCTTTTGCCTTCAGAACTGCCTTCGTTGCATAGATTCAACAAGGTACCGGAAATATTCCTCAGAGATTTTGGTCCATGTTGACATTACAACATCATGCAGTTGCTGCAGATTTGTTGGCTGCTTATCCATGAAGCAAATCTCCTGTTTCACCACATCCCAAAGGTGCTCTGGTGGATTGAGATCTGGTGACTGTGGAGGCCATTTTGAATACAACTTATTGGCACGTCATGGCGCGTCATCTTGCTGGAAGTAGCCATCAGAAGATGGGTTCATTGTGGTCATAAAGGGATGGACATGGTCAGCAACAATACTCAGGTAGGCTATGGTATTGACAATGCTCATTTGGTATTAATGGGCCCAAAGTGTGCCAAGAAAATATCCCCCACACCATTACACCATCACCACCAGCCTGAACCGTTGATACAAGGCAGAATGGATCCATGCTTTCATGTTGTTGACGCCAAATTCTGACCCTACCATCTGAATGTCGCAGCAGAAATAGAGACTCATCAGACCAGGCAACGTTTTTCCAATCTTCTATTGTCCAATTTTGGTGAACCTGTGCAAAGACATATATACAGTTGAAGTCAGAATTATTAGCCCCCGTTTGAATTTTTTTTTCTTTTTAAAATATTTTCCAAACGATGTTTACCTGAGCAAGGACATTTGCATAGTATGTCTGACAATATTTTTTCTTTCTGAAAAAGTCTTATTTGTTTTATTTTGGCTAGAATAAAAGCAGTTTTACATTTTTTTTAATACTATTTTAAGGTCAAAATTATTAGCCCCTTTAAGCTATTTTTTCCTGATAGTCTACAGAACAAACCATGGTTATACAATAACTTGCTAATTACCCTAACCTGCGTAGTTAACCTAATTAGCCTAGTTAAGCCTTTAAATGTCACTTTAAGCTATATACAAGTGTCTTGAAAAATATCTAGTACAATATTATTTACTGTCATCATGGCAAAAATAAAATAAATCATTTATTAGAGTTAAGTTTTTAAAACTATTATGTTTAGTAATGTGTTGAAGAAATCTCTCCGTTAAACAGAAATTGGGGTAAAAACTAAACAGGGGGCTAATAATTCAGGGGGGCTAATAATTCTGACTTCAATTGTATATATAATATATTATTATATTATTATATTATTGAATAGTATGCAAAGTTCAGTAATTGTTTATGTACAATACAATTTGTATGTACTGTAGCTGCGCCCCCTTTTGAAAAGAACACAATCTCATTTAAATTTAAAGCAGCAGTCATCGAAACGGCACCATCAAAGCCTAAAAGAGGCAGTTTCAAAGAGTTATAAAAATAATTTGTGTGCTATTTTAAGCTGAAACTTCATATACAGACTCTAGGGACATCAAAGACTTGGGGTGTACTCAACACTAGGCTATATCTGAACTGTGCCCAGGTACGTTTGACCCTCATTTCCCGGTTAGTTTGACAAGTCTTAATAGGGCCCAGGCGCAGTTCAGTTGATTGGCCCTGGCCCAATTGGAAGAGGTGTACCAGAGCGCGGTTTAGTTGGGCTTTGGCACAGTACACTTGTATTGTGAGTGCAAAGTCCACCTGAGCATGAAACTGAAGACCCTACATCACTTTTAAGTGCCTTCAGCAAACCTCCTAATTCATGCAGCACAATGATTTTCATGAACATTTATGAGCATTAAAAGTGGCGGATCTGTTCAGCAAAGGATTTGACTGTGTGTTACTGCATATCAAACGTATTAAAATAATACAAAACAATATAACTAAAGCAATCTCCATACAGAGCAAGAGCATCGACGACATAAGCGTGCTCGTGCTTCGAAGGCAAAAAGTGCAATGTGAGTGTGAGCCGAAGGGGAGGGGCGAGGAGGGTCATGCTCAGGCATGGTTCAAGACAATCTGTCTAAAGTGATACACCCTTATTTTACATCTTGTAAAATAGGACATAATAATTCCCCCTTAAAATATAAATTTCAGAAACAGAGCTTGTGTCCATATTTAAGCAACATTTCACATTTGAGATGATGTCATAATGGGAAATGTTTTAATTATTTAATAAAATTATGGAGTTATAATGAATTAGTTTAATTCATTTTTTCATTTATTTTATTTTGTGGTGTACAAACAAAACATTTCCAGGTTGCTTTGTAATAAAATAATATTTTTGTTTTAGCAACTGACTTATTCTGTCAAAAAAAGAAATTAAATAAACAAAAATCTTTGCTATTTAGAAACAATTGGTTTATAGACTGAGAAAACAACACGTTATTACTTTAAATATTTAAGTGAGCTACAGCAGCTTTAAAGTGAGAAACATTTATCTCAGGGCAATTCATCAGCATTACCCTTTTTCTAATCCTGAAGGCTGATATGAAATATTAATCACCGTCTTTGCATGTCCTAACATTTACTGATGCCTGTGTTTTTCTGCGAATCAATTGTCTGAATGCCTCAAAAGCATTAAGTCAGATTAGGAATAAATAAGAAAGTGAACTGATAAGGCGTCATTGCGCTAAAGGAGGGGCAAAAGTTCATGTGTCTAATTCTAGACTTCAAAGCCGCTGTGCCTTTTTCATGTGTAGACATTCTTTCAAGAAATTAGGTCGAGTTTTCTCAGTGATTTGGAAATTAAGAGGGAGCCTCTTTGAAATATAATCACAGAGGGGCGCATGTAGAAACACATAACTTTCATTGGTTTTTGCACGTTCATTTGCATTTTAGACCTAGTTATACTTTATTTCTGAGCTATAGAGCATATTAAAATAGTGTAAAAAACAAAAATGTGCCCAATAATAAAAATAATAATTACTATATTAGTAATAATTAGTATATTAGTAATAAGTTTAATTTGCTATTTTTAGAATTAAAAAATTATTCAAATGTGTAAAAAAAAAATCTGTTATTTTTAGGTAAAAAAAAAAAAGAGCAAAATAACGGCAGTTAAATTACAGAAATTTTATCGTAAAATAACGGACGTTAAATTACAACAATTTTCCTTAAAGTTAAAATTTCTGGTAAATTTCTGTAATTTAACACCTGCTATTTTACGTAAAATTTCTGTAATTTAATGATGTTATTTTAAGTTTCTTTTTGGCACCCCAGCTGCTGAAAAAAAACTGTAAAATAACAGATTTTTAAAAACATTCTTATATTCAAGTATGAGACATTAGTATAAGAAAAACAGGAATAAAAAAATTTATGTCTAATCTCAGTCAACTAATCTGGATTATACATTTTTTTTGTCAATAGAAAGAGACATCTGCTATAATTCTCTAAGTGTGAAAAATAAGAGTTGTTTGGAGAAAATTGTGAACCTAGTTGGGAAAATAACAGGGAGAAAACAGATGACCATGGCTCAGTTATACCATAGACAAGCTTAGAGTATTCTATCAGATGATTCCCATCCTATGCACCACGAGTTTTATCTTCTCCCTTCTGGTATTCGGTAGAGAACTATTAGTAAAACAAATCGGTTTAAACTTTCATTCATCCCTTCAGCTGTAAAGTTTTTAAATTTAGGGTAGAATTGTATTGTACAATGTGCTTTTGTGTATTATGTGTGACATGCTTGTATGCTGCAACCAAATTGCCTTTGGGAAATTAATGACTGACTGACTAACATACTGTATATAAAAAAATGTACAAAAGCAAGCACATCACTTTAACTGGGTGCTCAGCCAAACCGCAAAAAGTGCAAAATATATATTCAAAATATATATTTAAATTATTCTTCTTGTTGTTGTATGTTATTATATATTCAAAAAGGTGGCAACACCATAGCTCCAAAAATGCAAATTTGTTACTGTAAATTAAAAAAGGCTCACACAAAGCATGCAACATTTCAAGCACACGGCTCTTCATCAGACAGTGTCAGTATGTTATACAATAGCATATATAACAACAAGAAGAATAATAATTGCAATTACTAATTTGTTAAAACAGTAATATAATATTTAAATTATTAGTATTATATAATTTAGTATTTAAATTAGTATTATTAATATATAATATATAAATTTATTTTTAACATATGAATTAAATCAAGAGTTAATCAAACGTCTTACAAAGTTAACAAATATTGGCTATAATATTCCTAATGATGATGATGATAATAATAATAATAATAAAAATAATATGAATATGAATATAGATATGGATATGAATAATGCATAATAAATAACAAATAATAGTAATAATATTAGTTATTATTAATAATAAAATAATAAATTTAAATAAACTAATGCATTAAATATAAATAATTATTACTTATAAACAAGTATTAGCTGTCTTTATTCAATAAAATAATACTATATATATAATAATTAACTTTGCCCATT
The DNA here is from genome assembly GCA_903798205.1 of Danio tinwini. Classification (NCBI taxonomy): domain Eukaryota; kingdom Metazoa; phylum Chordata; class Actinopteri; order Cypriniformes; family Danionidae; genus Danio; species Danio tinwini. Next base: position 7,416 of record CAIGQZ010028098.1, on the reverse strand, counting down.
AAACGTGATATTTTTTGGGAGAAAAACACATTTACAAAGAAGTCAAGCCTTCTGACTTTTATGGCTCATCATGGCTGTAGATCTGATTCTGATAGTATGCACTGAGCTGTAGAAATGTTCTATGTGTGTGTGTGCATATCTGTGAGTGTGTGTATGTGTATGTGTGTGTGGGAGGCAGATAAGTTATGCAGGAGAAGTGGTTGTTTAGCACGGCGAGGCTCCGCTGAGATCTATAGCTGCATGATGAGGAGATGAAATTAAGGTCAGCAACACCACAACTTTTCCTGTCATTGGAAAGACGCAGTGAATGAATGGGTGGAGGAGAAAATGACTTAAACTCTCCCTGGTTGTTTGATTTCTGGAGTCATTAATTTTCTTCTGTAGCTATTAACATCTCTCAGTAATGAAGGCTTGAAGCTGAGGCATTATGGTGATTATACCTGGAATTATTTTCAATGACATAGAAGAAATTAACTGGATTTTATTTTGCATTAATGCTCTTCACACCTTTCGAGCTGCTCTGATTTACATTATCTAAACTTATGAATAACCTTTCATTTAATAACGCTCTCCACTTGACCATGAATGTCTGTTGATATCTGGTCTGGCATTTCTTTATGTCTGTTTTGTCTTTTGAAAGACATACACCTACAGGCTAATCAGAAGAATTCAAATGCATGCCCATTTATTGACACCAAACATAGACGAGAGTTTAACAAATTAAAATTTATCTGCAGCCTTTGTACTTTATGAGAGAAGCCAAGTAAAGAAATAGACGTCAATCTGGCATCCACATAAAACCCTTACTTTATTTTATAAAGCATCTGGATACTAAGTCAGTAAATACAAAATAGTTGAAGTCTTGTTGGTAGAACTTAAATAAATTGAGTTACATCAGATTTTAAGTTAAGCTCAAAAATTAAGTTGACTTTAAAAATGCTTTAAGAATTTGTCAATTTTTTTTGTTGTTGAAATGTTTGCTAGGGCTAGTCGAAAATAGAATTATAACTTTTATGCAACAATACATTTTTATTTATCAGTTTTTTAAAAAATATATTTTGTTATTATTAACAAAGCATAAATGCTGAAATAACAATATAATGACAAGTATCAACTCAACTACCCTCACCTCCTCGCCTGCGGTCTCTTTAAACTGGGGTATCCAATGAATTGACGTTAACAGAAAACAAAAAAAAAAAACAAAAACAAAAGTACAGTATCAAGGATGAGATCAAGAGAACACAATTTTACAAACTAAGGCAATCATTCTGGGTCCTGATCATTGCTTTGTGCAATAAATATGGAGATTTTGTCAGTAGCTGAAGTCCAGATCTTTAATGTACACATTTGTACCAAGTTCACTCGAGCTGTGGATAATTCCAACATTATAATGTCCTGAAGTTGTACCAATACATGTCTAAGTTATGTGGAAGCCAATGTTGTACTAGTAGAACAATAATAAAAAAAATGTGATTAATTGCGTTTGTTCTGCGATTTAATCGCAATAAATCACATTTCTACACTCTCAGAAATAAAGGTAAAAGAGATGTCACTGGGGTGGTACCTTTTCAAAAGGTACATATTTGTACTTGAAAGGCATACAGGGAGTGCAGAATTATTAGGCAAGTTGTATTTTTGAGGATTAATTTTATTATTGAACAACAACCATGTTGTCAATGAACCCAAAAAACTTATTAATTTCAAAGCTGAATATTTTTGGAAGTAGTTTTTAGTTTGTTTTTAGTTTTAGCTATTTTAGAAGGATATTTGTGTGTGCAGGTGACTATTACTGTGCATAATTATTAGACAACCTAACAAAAAACAAATATATACCCCTTTCAATTATTTATTTTCACCAGTGAAACCAATATAACATCTCAACATTCACAAATATACATTTCTGACATTCAAAAACAAAACAAAAACAAATCAGTGACCAATATAGCCACTTTTCTTTGCAAGGACACTCAAAAGCCTGCCATCCATGGATTCTGTCAGTGTTTTGATCTGTTCACCATCAACATTGCGTGCAGCAGCAACCACAGCCTCCCAGACACTGTTCAGAGAGGTGTACTGTTTTCCCTTCTTGTAAATCTCACATTTGATGATAGACCACAGGTTCTCTATGGGGTTCAGATCAGGTGAACAAGGAGGCCATGTCATTAATTTTCCTTCTTTTAGACCCTTGCTTGCCAGCCACGCTGTGGAGTACTTGGATGGAGCATTGTCCTGCATGAAAATCATGTTTTTCTTGAAGGATGCAGACTTCTTCCTGTACCACTGCTTGAAGAAGGTGTCTTCCAGAAACTGGCAGTAGGACTGGGAGTTGAGCTTGACTCCATCCTCAACCCGAAAAGGCCCCACAAGCTCATCTTTGATGATACCAGCCCAAACCAGTACTCCACCTCCACCTTGCTGGCATCTGAGGTGGACTGGAGCTCTCTGCCCTTTACTGATCCAGCCACAGGCCCATCCATCTGGCCCATCAAGACTCACTTTCATTTTATCAGTCCATAAAACCTTAGAAAAATCAGTCTTGAGATATTTCTTGGCCCAGTCTTGATGTTTCGGCTTGTGTGTCTTGTTCAGTGGTGGTCGTTTTTCAGCCTTTCTTACCTTGGCCATGTCTCTGTGTATTGCACACCTTGTGCTTTTGGGCACTCCAGTGATGTTGCAGCTCTGAAATATGGCAAAACTGGTGGCAAGTGGCATCTTGGCAGCTGCACGCTTGACTTTTCTCAGTTCATGGGCAGTTATTTTGCGCCTTGGTTTTTCCACACGCTTCTTGCAACCCTGTTGACTATTTTGAATGAAACGCTTGATTGTTCGATGATCACGCTTCAGAAGCTTGGCAATTTTAAGAGTGCTGCATCCCTCTGCAGGGTTTCTCACTATTTTTGACTTTTGGAGCCTGTCAAGTCCTTCTTTTGACCCATTTTGCCAAAGGAAAGGAAGTTGCCTAATAATTATGCACACCTGATATAGGGTGTTGATGTCATTAGACCACACTCCTTCTCATTACAGAGATGCACATCACCTAATATGCTTAATTGGTAGTAGGTTTTCGAGCCTATACAGCTTGGAGCAAGACAACATGCATAAAGAGAATGATGTGGTAAAAAAAAGGTATATAAACATTACAAGAGGTACTTTTTTGTACTCTTTAGATATTATGTACCCTCGAGGTATGAATAAGTACCGTTTAAGCACAAATATGTACCTTTCGAAAAGGTACCACTCCAGTGACAGCTCTTGTACCTTTATTTCTGAGAGTGTATATGCAAAGTTCAACAATGTGCAACAAAATTTGTGTATGGCATGCTTTTATTTAAAAGTTCTGGTATATGAAAAAAAATGCAATAACACATTAAGTGTTTGAGGTGTTTTTTTATAGCAGAAATCCCATTACCATTTAATGGGTAGATGGAATTTAGTAATTGTTGCCGTTAATTAATAAATATGTTAACATTATAATAGTGTGTTAACTTGCCCAGACCTAGTAAATACATTCTAAAAAGAAACTTAATTTATTGCATGGATGACACAAGATCATAGTGTGAAAATAACACAGAGAAATCAGTATTTACCCACTAAGCAGAAAAAGGTTCAGGTCTGCAGTCAGAGAGTTTTGAACACTAACACAAGTCTTATGTACTTGCTGATTTCTGTCTCTTTTAAAATCAATTATTTTTCTATAACTTGCACGTAATAATGCAATATCTAGCAAAAATATTTTTTTTGTATAACCTGTATTTGCTTGCTTTGTCACTTAGCCTAACAAATTCAAATGTGTTTTGTTGGCGTAACTCTTACCTTATCTATCTCTGCTCAAAGAAAGGAGAAAATAAGAAGATAACACATATCACAGCATTCACACCATCTATTGTACAACAGCACAAACAAATAGTCAGTAAACAAATATTCCCTGAATATAGCGTGGTCAAAAGTCAGCTGGATTCTCAGAAAGTAGGCGCAAAACATTCACAATCATAAACAATATAGGCTGCTGGACGGATCTGAAATCAAAGGCCTGTTCAGAATTCTTCACATCACGCTACAATGCAATGAAAAATAAAATGGCGTGTCAAAAGTTGCAGTAGCTGCACTTTGATGAAAATCAACATCAATTGGTCACACCAGCTGCGATAAGAAAGCACTAACTACAGGTTGTACAGAATGACTGGCTCAAAAACTTTTCTATTTTATGGTAAATAGACACTTTTTAAAGACATTTTAACAAGCATCTGCACTTATCTGCAAGCAGAGAAGCTAATGGTTTTACACAGAAACACTTTAAGAGAATGGTATGAAAAAAAATTATATATATATGTATGTATATATATATATACATATATATAGTGTTTATGAATGGATTTGATTTAAAAAGATAAAATTATTATAATTATTAACTCAATGTTGCTACTTTCATTAGTATTATTACATTTATTACTTTTTAAGATTTTGATGAATTATATGGACATTAAGATGATTGAATGAAAAGTGCATTCTTAGTGTTTTTTAACCACTAAAAAGCAATTCTTCAAAATTTTGAACAGAAGAAATTACCACCCTCTCCAATATCTGATTTGATTCAACAACAGTTTTTAAAACAGTTGTAAAATCTGCTTAAAAAATCACACTTATTAATTTGTGAATGGGACTGACCTGCCTGCATCTGTTTTGTATTTAGCAACCTACTGATTCAAGTGATCCAGTTAGAGCAGGTCTGCAATTATTGATTCACTGATTCAAATGATTCAGTCCGAGTGAGTCTTCAGTTAACAATTCCCTGATCGAAACGATCCAGCCAGAGCTCCTCTCCACTTGCTCCACTAAATGTGTGCTTTAACAATTAATTTAGCAAATGTTTCTATTTCTTCTAATAACACATCAGCTGAAAAGTACTACAGCTCCCATCTTACTCAGTCTAGGTAAACTGAACACACGACTACAGAAAACAGTTGTTTGAGGTGCTGTGAGATAAAAATATCAGGTCTCTGAGGTGGTTTTTCTGAAAACCTTTCAAGAATCAACACATCAAGTTGAAGTGAACACAAGACAGTCAGTACAGCATCCAGCACGGCAGTAGCTGGAGAGAGCTGTGTTCTCCTTCAGCAGCTTTTCTATAGGGACCGGCTATAGTCAGTTTATGACAGGGCCCTCAAGTTCAGCAAAACCGATGTGTCTGGCAAGAGTACATTTTTTCCCCTTCTTTTATTTAAGCTCATTTCATCTCTCTCCCTCTCCTTTCCCCCTGAAACTGTCAAGCCGGTGTGGTCCAACAGTGTTCAGAGAAGCCACTCAGGGTTTGATTGCCCTCAGCAGGGACAGCGTGCCGTAGCTTATCTGGCCGTTAACTGACAGCGAGAGAAGCCCAAGGTAACAGATATCAGCTCCGTTACACCAAAGGAGCCCCATGGGGACACTGGCCGGTCACTTCCACACATACTGTAGATCAGCCTTTCTGACACTATCCTGCGGAGACATGTTTTCGTATTAGGCCTGTGTTGAGAATGGCGGATTTGACTTAATTTGGTTTATTTGTTGCAAAATTACACCAGTTCTAAGTTTACTTCAACAGCATGTGAAGAAAAACACATCAAAATGCAATTTTGTAAGTTTAAAGCACATCTGTCAAACTTCTGTGACAGGAACATAGAGGCAAAAAAGGCTAAAACATAATATGCTACGGCTGTAATTTTTCTTCCTATGACTTTTCTTCCTCCACAACGTGTCAAAAAGTTTTTCCTTTTTTTTTATTTCCTTAAGGCAATTTATCAAGAACAGGAGTTTCCTTTGTGTTTTGGTGGCATCAAAGCATTGGTGAGGGTTGATTCATAGTGATGTCCCAGCATGCATCTGTCAGTCTGAGGGCTTCTCTGCTGCGAGATCCCCATGACTGGTCATCTGAATCCACGGGAACATGTGCTGCCCGCTCTCGCCAACTTGACAGATAGCTGGGGTTTTCCATGCTAGAAGTCCTAATGTCTGGAGATGAGGTTAAACCTTCCACTGCCATGAGGATGCTTTAAATATTTATTTATTATACTTATTTGACTGCATACAGTGTAATGCCACATGAGGGAAATGATTTATGTGAACAGATGTTGTGAAAGGGCCTGCAGGCCTATTAATAATGCTGCGAGCCAATAACATGCTTATTTTAACTTTATTATGAAATTATTTTCTATTCCTTTTAGCATTAGTAGAGGCCACAATTTAATATAGGTTGTTTTGGATAAAACAAATAGGGGAGAGTGGGGACAGTTGCAACAGCATTTCCTTCAGTTTCTCATAGACATGTTTTTGTGGAAACCCAAAATTTTAATATAATAAACCCACATCTATTGGACACCCACCCATTTTGCTATAATATGTGTAAATATGATAATATATGCAGAATTTAAACAGACAAAGTCCAAGGTTGCAACTGACCCTGAGCACAGGGATGGTTGCAACAACCCACAGGAACAGTTGCAACGCTCATAAAAATGTAGTAATAAAAAAATTCTGAAACATCAGGTTGGATTTTATTACTTTTTTTGGCAAACAGACTAAAAGTAAATTGGTTAACTTGTTAAGTGTGTGGGGTGACACGGTGGCGCAGTGGGAAGCACTCTCGCCTCACAGCAAGAAGGTCGCTGGTTTGAGCCCTGGCTGGGTCAGTTGGCATTTCTGTGTGGAGTTTGCATGTTCTCCCCGCGTTCGTGTGGGTTTCCTCCGGATGCTACGGTTTCCCCCACAAGTCCAAAGACATGTGGTACAGGTGAATTGGGCAAGCTAAATTGTCCATAGTGTATGTGTGTGTGAATAAGAATGTATGGGTGTTTCCCAGTGATGGGTTGCAGCTGGAAGGGCACTAGCTGTATAAGACATATGCTGGTGGTTCATTCCGCTGTGGCGACCTCAGTTTAATAAAGGGGCTAAGTGGAAAAGAAAATCAATGAATGTTAACTGTGTTAAATTGGCCGTATAAATACAGACTACTAAAAGAACAAGCAACAACCGTTTATCAGGCCTAAAAAAACTGAACAAAATATTTTTTTTTACTGAAAATCAAGACTGAACCTTTACTAAACTACTTCTTTGAACTTTGAAATGAATTAATCAAAATTACATTGAAACTGTGATAAAATTTAAATTGTACATTGTTAATATGACAAGCTTTAAATTTTGTAATTTCATTTAACATCATTTCATTTCATTTAAATTCAACATGCTGTTGCAACTGTCCCAACTATGTCAACCCTGATTAAACTGTCTATGGATAGATATAGCTTTGACTCTTGATAGCTATACCTATTTAAAGCTACGAAAACAATGATTTAATTTATATAAATGAGTAATGTTTTATAAAAACAGATTAGACAGTATGAAAAAATTTCTAAACATAAATAAATATATATATATATATAT
>CAIGQZ010028092.1:0-10856 GCA_903798205.1 Danio tinwini | reverse complement strand
TGTGTGTGTGTGTGTGTGTGTGTGTGTGTGTGTGTGTGTGTGTGTGTGTGTGTGTGTGTGTGTGTGTGTGTGTGTGTGTGTGTGTGTGGATTTAATGTGTGTTTAGTGACTTTGCTATGTGTATGTATTTGTATGCTTTCCGCGTTTTCTCACCTGCTCGCGCCAGTCATTCTCGGTAAATTGTGGCTTCCGGTCGCTCATCGGGGATTATTCCATTCTTCAGGAAATCTGGGAATCGCGGCGCTTTTCCATGAAGCGCAGTTTGCCTGGAGCGCGTCCACTGACCGACGCTGTATACTATATATGGCACACACTAGTAAACCATAATAAACCACACACTCCTGGTTTTCATGTTTATTACACACACCTCTGAAGAATAACTTTACTAATATTTGTCTGGAGATCGTGAAGTGGCGAGCGTACCCCCCCCCGCGCTGTAATGGTTCCGGCGCACCGCTCCTTTTATGGGCATGTTACTCAAGCGCGCGCTAACGGTCGGTCGGTTAGTCAGAGCATCGCTGAGGCAGATTTACGGAGAATCACGAATACGGTAAATATAACAATAATGATGATAATAATAAGTGTTTTAGTAATGTTGTCATGTGAATATCAGTCAGACAGCAGATCGGCGTCACGGTGGTTTTTGAATCAGTTCAGCTTCTTCATTAATCACAAGACTGTTATTATGACGGGTTTAGCCCTCATCAGCGTCTTAAATCCCTCAAAGTTTTTAATATTTAGATATTTTTTTACATTTATTTTATAAGAACATTTATATGTCTTTATGTGTGTATTATATCATCTTTACATCAAATTACAAAAAATATAATATCAGTGTGTATGGGGCAGGACAGTGAATCTGCCATGATTCTTCTGTCCGCCGTTATCAGCCTCACACTAGTGTTTTCCTCTTTCTGAAAGTCTTAATAACACTATCATGGAGTTTTTCTGTTATTTTTTCTGCAAATAGGACTGTAAAATAATGATATGTTGTACTCTCCCATTCACTACGCTCTGAGTTTATCAACCATGGCTGCTGCAGAGAAACACCGTGATGAGGAAAGGCTCCATGATGATCTGATGAAGCACGATGGCTGCGATTAATTACACTTAAAAATTTAATTTTCATTTACAATCAATTAATTCACTGAAATTGTTAGAAAGCCCTAAATAATACTAGGCTATTGGTTTGCAAAGTCTTACAAATCAGCTGAGATCAAATAATTGTAGGTGGAGTTTTCAGGTTTAGATTAAGTTGAAATATTTAATGAACTACCACTAAAGACAGCAAAGACACGCGTGTTTACGAAAAAGAGGAACTAAAGACCAGTGCCCATGTGAATGTTCAAGATGGACACTGTAAATTACAGTGATATAATAACTGCGCAGGTAACATGAGCATTTGGCAGCAGTTTATTCTGCATTTCTGAAACTGTGATGTTATGAACACTGCAGAAATACTTAAAGCAGCTGATCAGCACAAACAACTGCTGTATCCAAGTGTTAAACTAGTATCGCACTCACAATCCTGCAGCAGTTCTCCATCTTCTATAATTCATCCCAGACTGCATGTGAATGACCGCTCTGAAGCTGTTCAGTGAACAGATTTAAAAAGGAAATTTGTATTAATATGAAATCACAGCAGACAGCGACACTGAGCTTCCATAATTTTATTAACAAAATAGCTGAATATGGTTACATATAACATGGTTTTATATATATATATATATATATATATATAGGAAACCTTTATTACACAAAATAAAAGATGTGAATGCACTGTAATTCTAGAGATGTATCAGTTCGCTATAATAGAACGATTATAATGTAAATTAAGCATATTAAAATGGAAATATAGATTATTATTTACATATTACTGAAACATTCAGAAACTTGAAATGAGTTGCGTTTTCCAACAGCAGGAAGGGTTCAGCGCTGCGTGTCGTAATGTTTGTGGTCTGGATCAGGAGCGACTCTCTTTCTGTTTCTGCTTTACGAAGACCAGAGCTGGCGGACATTGCAGCTGGTTTCCCATGATGCCGTGCGGCCGGACGCAGAGCGTGTGCTGTCGCAGGCCTTGCAGGTGCGGGGTGATGTCAAACCGCAGGCCGCAGTCGTCAGGCAGGACAGACAGAGAGTCGTGCGGCTCCACGAAGATCAGAGAGTCGGTTTGAAGACGAATCCTGGCTTCAGTCACAGTGTCTGATTGGCTGAGAGACAGTAAAACCAACACTTCGTCCCACGCGCCACATCTGCTGCCAATAAACCAGCAGAACTCGTCTTCGTCTTCACCTGCAACAGTCAAACATGGTGGATGTGTGTAAGAGTGTGTGCTCACCGCACAGACATGCACGAAACACACCGCCAGCAGCACTATACAATAAAGCCCGCAGTCTGCAGGGTTACACTGATATTCACTTCAATTCTTCTCCACTTATATAGCGCTTAACAGAATAATTATCGTTCCCAAGCAGCTTTACCCAATCATTACAGTCAATATCAGAAGAGTGAAGGAGCTGTGTATAGACTTGGCAGTTTATAAATGTAGTTAACTCACAGAAGAAATAATATTTGCATGTAATAATATTCATACATGTTCAGTGCTGTATATATGACACCACATTCACTGAGCAAAAGCTGAATTTCCATGAACTCTATAGGCACATCATTCAGTCTATTTATTTAATTATGTAAATGTATATTAATTCAGTTAAATTTAGTAATAATATTTTTAAAATATTCTGATGTTTGTGTGGTTTATGTACAATACAGTTTATAAAGTAATATTTTCTGTCTTTTAGTTGAGAGATTTATGTTGTTTACCAAACATGTGGATCTAATTGGATGGGCATTGTAAACCTTAAACAGGAGTTTAAAGGTTTTTAGTTGTATTTTTATTTCCTTATTATACTCTCAAAATCATTCCACATAAACCTGCAGATTTTGTACAAAACCCTGCACAGAGATAGCATAAAATATTGCAGATTCTGCCAATAATGAATGTAAAAACAGGACGATGTTGTGTTTTTAGTATGTAATGAGGTCACACAGTAAGCTTTCATTAATATTAATGTATTTACTGACATGAACTAAGCATGAACAATACCGTACAGCATTTCTCAATCATTATTAGTTAATGCACTCGGGGTTAACCTGAACTAACCATAAACTATATATTCATTAACTAATGTTAACAAGTACGAACAAATGCTGTAATAAATGTATTATTAATTGTTTGAACGGTATTAACTAATAGAGCCTTACTGTGAAGTGTTGCTAAAAAAGCTTTTATATCATTTTCAGGACTAACAAAAATAGAGTTTTGAAAATAACAGACTGTTTCTTACTGTTCCTAATATAAATATATATACATACAGTTGAAGTCAGATTTTTTTTGCCCCCTGAATTATTAGCCCCCATCTATTTTTTCCCCAATTTATGTTTAACGGAGAGCAGATTGCTTCAACACATTTCTAATCATAATAGTTTTAATAACTCATCTCTAATAACTGATTTATTTTCTCTTTGTCATGATGACAGTAAATAATATTAGACTAGATATCCTTCAAGACACTTCTATACAGCTTAAAGTGACATTTAAAGGCTTCACTAGGGTAATTAGGTTAACTAGGCAGGTTAGGGTAATTAGGCAAGTTCTTGTATAATGATGGTTTGTTCTGTAGACTATCGGAAAAAATACCTTAAAGGGGCTAATAATATTGACCTTAAGAAAAACTGCTTTTATTCTAGCCGAAATAAAACAAATAAGACTTTCTCCAGAAGAACAAATATTATCAGACATACTGTGAACATTTCCTGAACCTGTTCAACATCATTTTGGAAATATTAAAAAAAAAAATTTAAAGGGGGCGAATAATGCTGACTATAAATTTGTATATATATATATATATATATATATATATATATATATATACACACACACATATATTATCCAGCCTTAAAAACAATGACACAGAAAATATACCTTTTGATGAATGTAAACTAACATTTAAGGCGACAAACAGAAATCCCTGATATTCCATCATTTGGACAAAATATATAATAACTCCCTGAGCTGTGGAACCCCGAGTCCAGCTCTCCTCCAGAGCCTCTGCTGCTCTCACCTTTGGAATTTACACACGTTTCAGTATCAATATACTGATGAAACACACACACACACACACACACACACACACACACATATATTCACACACACCAAACATACACATATGCATTAACACACACGCACACACACTCTCTCTTACCGGGCCGTGAGTCCCTGAAGCGCACCGTGACCCTGCGCTGTGTGTCCAGGATCTGCCGGTAGGTGAGCGCGGTGCAGGTCAGCACACACTCCGTCGGCAGGTCCACAGTGCTGGGCATTTCAGCAATGAGCTCGTCCTTGTCCAAACACTCCCGGCTGCTGTCCTGAGCAAACACGCACACCAGCAGCGCCAGCAGCGGTGCCCAGCGCACACAGGGCAAACACACACACACCATGCTGTCGATTGCTGCGTTTGTCTGATTAATGTCGAGGCTCAGCGGAGCCCATGAGCACTGAGGGTCACACACACACACGGAGAGAGAGGCTTTACTGAGTGCGCCACAGCCTCGGAGGAACTCGCACACACACACACACTGGCAGACACTGTGTGCCAACTAACTCCCAAAATAATCGGCTCATGTCAGGAATGCTCTGCATGTAACCTGCGGCCACACACACACACACACATACACACACACACACACACCATTACCCAATGAGGGATGAGTTCATGCAGGTTCATGCTGATAAATCTCGCTGCAGAAGCTGCCAGAAATCACACACACTCACAAATACACACACACACACTCACACTTAAACACAGACACGCACACTAACTCACAGACACGCACACTAACTCACAGACACACACACACACACACAATAGCAGAAAGGAACTGTGACCTCTGCTGGAATAAGCACTCGTGTATCTTCATGATAGCTGATTTTAATGAAGCGGTTTGCAGGTACACTGAGATGAAGCAAACATCTTGTTATTTTCTTGCTGAACATGGAATCATTAGCTCTGACATGAGATGATGCAGGGTTGTGTAGTACAGTTGTGTAAATGGAAACACACACACACACAGAGGAGAGATTAAACAGAGGCCAGTGATTACAGTGATGAGCATCAGTCATTCGCCCGGGGCGAGCAGCGTTCCCCGTCGCCGGCTGTAATGAAATCATGCTGAACTACGGCTAGTTTGTGTTGGAAAGTTCCCATCATTCCTCTGCTCCACCGGCGGCCACAGACATGCTAGCGGCTAACGATCAGATTGAGGAATGGGGACGGGCTCTCGCAGAAGGATATTTGAGACGCAGCCCAGGATGGTTTTGGTGGAGTTCTGGCAGAGCGGATCCACAACATGTTTTCGCGGAGCGGCGCTGAAGCTCTGCCAGAGCCAAACCCGCAGCTAAAACAGGTCAGGCCCTGAGCGCATTGCTAACAGAAGCTCCATTGTGTGTTTCTGTGAAAGTGGAGTTGGAGAAGAGCTGAGCGCTCCGGCCTTCTGGGAACTGGACGTGTTTCCACCTTACTTTAAAATAAAGTCCACAGGAGTCTGAGCTCCGAACAGCAGCAATAATGAAGACTACATGTGTGTGTGTGTGCTACAGCAGTGTTTCTCTACGCTGTGTGTGTGTGTGTGTGTGTATGTTTGTGTGTTCATGGAGGGCTCATGGCTGCAGGGTCGAGTGTGTCCTCCGCCAGATCGCAGCCACAGTCGCGGGGCAGCCTCACCGTGGACAGAACCAGACCACTCGCATCCATGTAGACGAACGGCACGATGTGGTGTGCGGTGGGTTTGCAGCACTGTGGAGAGAGCGCAGGCAGTCAGACACACACACACACACACACACACACACACACACATTGTGGAGGAACCGTACCTGCACAGACACGCTGGAGCCACAGGACCCGCACTGGACGAAGGCCACGCTCTCTGGGAGAACCACCCAGCCGTCCCAGCCCAGATCTGCATGTTCACACAGCACCACATCATCAGCTCAGTGGAAAAACACAGAAGCTGCTGCAGCTCCTCACACTACTGCTGTCCTTTAGGAGTGTGCAGAAAAATCCCTCAGGTGAACGACAGAAGCTGCTTCTGCATTCAGCCCTGCAGGAGCCTCCAGCTTTACTGCATACACTGTAGCATTACTAGGAGATATAAAGACTACCTAGGCCACACAGAGTCTGTGCATGCAGACATCTACAGATGCTTTAAGCTCATCCTTCAGTCTGTTTATTAATGATTCCGTTTTTATAATGATTTTAGTGCTTTTATTGAAAAATATGCAAATGTTAATATTGTTTATGCACAGTGTATAGTGTAATGTTTTCAGCTTATTGTAGATATATGAGAGAGTTGTTTGTTTATCAAATATAATTGGATCTAACTGTATTATCTTTGTAAACCTTAAATAAAAGTTTAACTGATGATTTCAGGTTTTTAATTACTCAGACACATTCTGCATAAATCTGCAGGTTTTATAAAGCTCTGTGCAGTAATCTGGAACAGTGGGCAGATTCTGTGGTTCTGGTTATTCCTCAGGTAAAGCCTCACCTTTCATCAACACCTGAGAGGAGCGTCTGCAGCAGCTGGAGTTTCCAGAGTCCTCCGGCAAGCTGGAGTTATCTGCAGAACAGAGAGGATTGGGTCAGAGCTTTAACGACTCAGAGCTCACCTGCGCAGGTGTGTGTGTGATGGCGTACCTGGCGGTGTGCGGATGCTGTTTTTCAATGACTCTCGCAGATGCTCCAGCTGGGACAGGGAGTCGCTCGGCTCCTTCGGGAGGTGCAGAGATTTCAGGATGATCTTCTTGATCTCCAGCTCTCTGCAGCAAACACACATTCAGCATGTCAGTCTCTCTGTGTGTGAGTGTTCCAAATTAACCCACAAGTATAGCAATACCAGTACATTTTGACCTTGCAAGTTCATTTCTTTATCTCAGACAGAATCAGGCAGAGTGAAGGAGTGTGCAGATGCAGAAGTGCAGATAGTGTGCTGCGAGGGCTGAGTTTAGAGGAGACGAGAGAACATCGGAATCAGCAAGAGTTTTATTGACAGGTATATTCACACTTACAAGGAATTTGTTTTGCTGACAGAGCTTCTACAGTGCAACAGAATTACAGAGACAGAACAAAAGACAGATAGACATAGTTAAAAATAGAAGTATAAATATACAGTCTGTACAGAACAAACATCACTACAGCTGTGAGAGAAAGCATAAAGAGAGCTGTACAAGTGTGTGTGTGTGTGTGCACTGCAAAAAATGCTTTTCTTACTTACATTTTTTGTCTTGTTTCTAGTCCAAATATCTAAAAACTCTTAAGAAGCATTTTCTAGACAAGCAAAACATGTTGTCTTGTTTTCAGAAATAATATGCCAATATTAAGTCCATTTTTTCTTTAAAACAAGTGAAATAATCTTTCAATGGGGTAAGCAGAATAATCTTATGTCAAAAGGAAAAACAAGATTATTTAGCTTACCCCATTGGCAGATTATTTAGCTTGTTTTAAGGAAAAACTGACTTAATATTGGCATATTATTTCTGAAAACATGTTTGCTTGTCTAGAAAATGCTTCTTGATTTAAGAGTTTTTAGATATTTGGACTAGAAACAAGACAAAATCTAAGTAAGAAATGCATTTTTTGCAGTGCAGGAGTTGAGTGTTGCCTATGGGTGATGAAATGCATCTCAAACTTTACATAACCAAACACTAACATCAAGAAAAGCTGAGCTCTGCTGAAAGTGAAGCGCTAACTCGTACTGTGAGAAACGCCTCGTCTGATGGGAACTCTTCCAAACCCTCTTGATGAGCAGAAGCCTGACGGTGAGTCCACCGAGAGACACACACACACTCTTCTTCATCCACTATATTGGGTTGTGTGTGTTTGACTGAAGCTCAAATTGAGAGGTCAGAACTTCTGCTAACCTGTTTTAATCTCATGACTCTTTCTCCTTCAGGGTCACGATCGTGCCAGCAGAGTTTTCACATTCTGTGCTGTTGCGCAACATTGGGACGAATAAACATGTGCAGGCTTACGGCTCACAGCAGAACATCGACACAACACACTGAATATACACTGAACACACGTTTCACACCATCATTACAATCCTACAGCTTTCATCTTGTTCTCTGTTGCTGTTTCCTTATAGCACAAAGTCCGCTAGACGTGAACATGAGCCAGAATGATGTACAGTAGAGTGAGTGATGCTCTTACCTGTCGCTCTGGTCCTCAGGTGACGGACGGAGCACAAACATCTCCCCCAAAGGGAAGGCCAGCAGCAGCAGAACGAGGCGCGGAAGCATGTCTGCAGATTCAGGAGCGGTCGCTGGAGGAGCTCGGACTGCAGCGGTGGATGTTGTCTGTGGCGGCCTGGGAAAGCTGCGATTTATCTACGCTGGCCAGGCTTGGCCTTGGAATACTTTACACTGTTTTCATGTAGAGCGAACGGATGGTGTTGGAAAGGAGGAGGAGAATAAAGGTGGAATTGAGAAAAACACAATGAATTCTATCGTACGGTTACACAGTCGCAAAGACGATAAGCTCAAACCGAAGGAGGATAGATGGCGAAAATGAAGGAGTTCACACAGGAATGGTGCAAAAAAAGAAGCCATTCATTAATCGAGGGCACTGCGCCGGCATCATCTGCAGACTCTGAACACCGATAACTCACGTCTAAAACTCATATTCAGCCCGCCTGTACATCTAGATCACCTGAACATCTGAATGTACTGTCAGTCTCGCTGTGAAGGGTCTCATATACCTGACAGGTTAGCAACACTACAGAAACACACTAACTGATCAGATCACTCATCTATATGGAGATATCCAGCAATACCCATGACCATAAGCAGACAGAAGGAGAGACGGAGTGATAGATGGGTGGGAGAGAGAGAGATGGGCTTGAAGTATAACTGGGTCTATACCCGCTGAGCACAGAAATACTGAAACAAGCTGATCAATTCAGTGCAAAATAAAGCAGCAGTGCCTCTCAGCAGAAGTTAGTTAAAAATCCTCATATTTATAGACAGACGCCGTGTTGGCCTCACAATGAGAAACACACCTCTGAACACACTCCTGTCTGAACTAATGAAGAAACCCTCTACAAACACAACACTCAAACACTAATCGACACACTGATCAAGCATAATTATGATCAAATTAAAAAATATAATTTGACCTTTCTTGCATGTTCTCCCGTGTTGGCGTGGGTTTCCTCCGGTTTCCCCCACAGTCCAAACACTTGCGCTATAGGAGAATTGATCAACTACATTGGCCGTAGTGTATGAGAGTGTGTGTGTGTGTGTGTGTGTTTCCCAGTACTGGATTGCAGCTGGAAGGGCATCCACTGTATAAAACATATGCTGGAATAGTTGGCAGGTCATTCTGCTGTGGCGAACTCTGAGCCAAAAGGAAAATGAATGAATGAAATAATACTTTAATCTGAATGACTCAGACACTTCACTATACACTCGACACTCCTCAGGATATGTGCGCACCATGTGAAATGGCTGATAGCTGAATTAATTTGCCTTATTTAAATACTCTAGCGTTTATTGCTTGTTATTATTACAGACACTGTCTGCTGTGTAGCTTTGTCATTTATTCCCCATATATTTTATTAATTTGATGATGTAACAGTGTAATTAAAATGCTTTGACCATACTATAGTAAAATATAATGCTAGTAAAGGTAATTGAGCTTGAAAACTTGATCTGGACAGAGAGAAAGACAGTAAATCCACTATAGTCTCATCTGTGTGTGTCGCACACATTCATTCAACACAGACCGCTTGTTATCTCTGAGTGACAGTACCGCTTTGGGATGATTGCGGTGTGTGTGTGTGAGTGTGTGTGTGTGAGTGTGTGTGTGTTTCCTCCTGATCTGCATTCTCTCTGACCTCGGCTGAACGCTGTGTGTTTGTCCTTGAGCTGAAACTCCTCTGCGTCAGGAGGAATCCGGCACCTGCGTGAGAATCTAAAGAAAGACAAGAGGTTATCTGAGGAAATATGCGCTCACCCCATGGCGGTGTATATATACGCAGCTCATTTAATCAGCGTTCAGCCGGTTTAAGATTATAATGAGGAGAACTGAGCAGTTCTGTGATGATGAACTGATTAATGGACAGCAGTGGTGGTGTAAACAGAGCTGCCGATCCTCCAATGGCCTTTACCGCGGTGAGCTGTCTATTCTGGGCTGAAGCCGAGCCGCAGCATTAACCCTAATCCACGTGTTGTTTTGATGACGGATGAGCTTCCCCTGTGTGTGTGTGTGTGTGTGTGTGTGTGTGTGTGTGTGTGTGGATCTGTCAGATTTGCACGTGTGCTTCTGTGGATGCTCTGTGTTGTCTCCTCATGGGTTTGGGCATCAGTGGTGTGAGCCCCTCGGTCGTCTTCTACGGCGGTGTTTCAGGACTCTGCAGCAGCGGTACAGCAGACACACACACTCTCCATCAATTATCAATCACTGCTCTTCAGAAACCATGGCTGATCACTTCTGATGAGTGAAGGGAATTATTCATGTCTGTTTAAAGGGGAATGCAGAGGCTTCCAGAATCAGAGGTGTGTGTGTAAGTTAACGTGTGTGAAGAGTGTGTGATGTGTGTGTAAAGTGTGTTTTTACAGCGGGCTGGCGGTGAGATGGGATGCGGACGCTCCAAAGCAGAGCAGCTGCAGGTGAAAGTGTGTGATCGAGGTGTGTGAAGCTCCAGGAGAACGTTCTGCTTTACTGCACTATACTGAGAGAAACACTGCTCACACTCTCTCTCTCTCTCTCTCTCTCTCTCTCTCTCTCTCTCTCTCTCTC